>LOEQ01004161.1:225786-240445 GCA_001685075.1 Bramus lutescens | reverse complement strand
AACCAGATCTGAAAGGCCTGTGTTGCCACCCCTGCCATGGTGACAACTGGTCCGAAGTTACTGCCTATGACCACATCTGGGTCCTGGTCCTGCAGCAGCTGGGGTCTGTGTGGATGTCTGTTGCCTGCATTATCACAGGGGCCCATGCAAACCACGTGTTGAACTATGTGTCAAAGTAAGAGGGCCCTGCTTAGCTGGCCCCACGCCTCACTAGTCAAGAGTGACCTGCCCCCCCCCACAGGAGAGCTGATCCTGAGCCTCCCCAGTCCTGGGGTAATGGACCCTGATGACTGCAACATGGGAAAACTGGCCCTGTCCCCTACTAGGAGAGCTGTTCCCCACATTTGGGAAAGCTCATCCCACCCCTTACCATGGGCTTGGGAGAGCTGGCTCCACCTGAGCCAGCTGAGAGGAGTGGTCCCAGCAGCCTGGACTGAGCAACTCAACCTCCACCTAGACACAGATCCAGGGCGTGGAGTGGGCACACCCCAATATCTACCCCATCCGTGACCTGCTGCAGTGTGTGAAGGGACTGGTCCTGTGGAACCATCATCTCAGGATCTCCATGACTTAGGGCAAGAGCAGGATTTCAGAAAGGAATATTGGTAAAAGATCATTACTGATGGTGTACCAAAGCCAGAGGCCTTGAACCTGACCAACAGTTCTTTACACAATGAACATTTGCAGGTAAATCTGTTTGGACAAAAGAGTCTACTTTATGATACAGATACACTACAGCTCCCAATGCCACTGAGATGAATGAAGAAATGACAGAGAAGTGGGAAAGACAGAGGAGTGAAGTGGTTTTCTTTTATTATTATTATTAATTTTATCTTTATTCTTTTTTAGCTTTCCTTTCGGGGGACACTACAAGAGGGAGGAGCAGATACAGAGGGACTGGGAGATGAGCCGGGTTGGGGGTGCATGTTGTGAAATTTCCAGAGAATCGATAATAAAAATCATAGACATTCTCAATAGAGTAGCTGATATTTGTGTTTTAAAATCCATAAAAATATACTCATAAATTTGACATGTGTCCTAGTTTAATTTTATTGCAAATAAAACATTTTCAAATGCTTAAAATGAAGTTTTATACTGATATATTTCATAATCTTATATACATATGTGTAATGATATTTTGTTTGTCTTTTAACAAATAAAGCTTGCCTGAAGAGCAGAGTGCAAAGCTTAGCCACTAGAGGTAAGGCTGTGGTGGCTCACACCTTTAACCCCAGTACTTGGGAGTCCCACACCTTTAATTCCAGCACTAGGGAGATAGAGACAGGAAGGAATATGGCTGGGTGGAGAGAGGAATACAAGGAGGAAGGAGACAAAAACTCACTGTGTCTGGTTTGGTGGAGACTGATGCAGTCGGGAGATGCAGTCTGAGGACAGGATAACCCCTTTGGTCTGAGCATTGGTAGAGGTAAAAGAACTCTCCAGTGGCTGGCTGCTCTGCTTCTCTGATATCTAGCTTTAACCCCTAAATCTGACTCTGGGTTTTTATTATTAATACCAATTAAAATTTGTACTACACATATATATGTTGTTATACACTTATACATACTGAATTTCTTTAATTCTATTTCAAAGTTAGTTTCCTTTATTATACTTCTTATTTTGAGACAGGGTGTCACTAATTTATCCAGGCTGAAATTGAAGTTACTCCATACTCATGGAAGGCCTTGAATTTGGGATCCTACTGCCTTAGTCTCCAAAGTAAGCTATAATTACAGATCTATGCCACCAGACCTGACATCCAACATTAATTTGATTGCAATGCCTTACTATGAAAAAATTTCAAATGTCTGGAAACGTGAAAAGGAACAAGATAAAATATGTCAGTGAAAATAAGTCCCATGTCAACCACACTTAAATTTCACAGTTAGCATTCATCTGCTTCTTTTTATCAGTTACTAGCCATCTATCAAAGTAGTTTACAGAAATTTCTCTACTTTATTCCTAAGCACATCCACATGTATTATTTTCAAATGATAAGACTGATCCCATGGTGTAGACCTACAATTTCAGAAGAAGAAATTCCAAGGCAGAAGGATCTCAAGGTGAAGGCCAGCCTGGGTCTGTTCCAAAAAGAAAAAGGGACCATGAGGATATAGATCAATAGACAAGCACTTGTCTGGCATGTGAGAGCCCTGGTTTCAATCCCTAGTATTGCAGACACACTAACACACTATATAAAATACATATTTATAGATTGGCATGTAAAGACACTTATATTAAATGGGAAATGCTGCTTATTAAAACACTATGGGTGCTCTGGAAAGATGATTCAGCAGTTAAGAGCACTTTGCACTTAGGACCTCAGTTCTATTCCCAGCACCCACATGGTGGCAAACAACCATCTATTATAACTCCAGTTCTAAAGAATTCATAGATAGTACATGCATGCGGTATACTTACATACATGTAGGCAAAACACTCATACACATAAAATAAAAATAAATTTCTTAAAACACAGTGTAGACTTAAGGACTCATGATCCCATGGAAATTTAATTTCCTAGCCAATATCTATTTCCCCTTAATTTTCCTTACAGAATTATACTCCCATTTAGTTTGGCAATGTGTTTAGAACCATATGAGGACTCACAACTGATTGAAGTCAGTTGTAGCAATCATGTTGTTCATATATGATTCAGTTCCAGCTAAAGAGAATAAAACAATTAATGTAGGGAGGCTTCTGGGAAATCTTTTGCTTAATAGAGGAGACAAACTCAGTTTGCATAATTTGGCTTTTGTCAAATTTTTGTCTTGAATACCAACATTTGTGGCGAATAATATAGCAGCCAGTTTGCAACCAAGAGAAGACAAAGGTAAGGACAAAGCCTGTCTTTAAGGACACTCTTTTCAGGTTCTTTGTAACTGGAAGGAACAAAACTAGGCAAAATATTTAGATCTGGCACCATTACCAAGACCAAGAACTTGTGGATAGATAGGTCATAGGTCCTAGGGGGGAAAGACACTTATACTATTCTGCTAAATGGATATAATATTAAACTGATTCCTCATGACTTATCACTTCACTCATAGATGATTGCAACTCTCGACCCCCATCAGAGAAGCTTCTCCTTGCAGTAAATGGCAATTAACACAGAGACTTCTCCAAACCTGTCAAGGGACAGAGAATGAGAGACTATGCTCAACACTAAATAGGGCATCCATACCACACCCATCCTCCCACGGCTCAGAGATCATCTTGGAAGAGGAGTTAAGAAGATTATAAGAGCCAGAGCCAGTGGCTATCTATAAAGAAACAGTGTTTGGGGGACACAACAGGACAGTTGCACATAGGAACTTGCAATGATTTTGATAGCATTCACAAGACCTGTACAAGCTCAAGACAGACAAATTCCCAGTGTGGTGGTGGGTGAACCTGAAGTCTCATCCCTAGCGGAGGAACTATAGCAGCTAGGAAAGGGAGAGTCGATTTTCTTTAAGGGTGTGGCCCACAGTAGGTTAAGCCTGTAAGCTAATGGCCACCAAGGCTCAAGGAACATTATGGGACAGTCTCACTGGATGTGTTAACTACACCTTGGGGTAGGCATCATGTCCAGGAGTAGATAGCCAACCCAAAAGAAGTGTATTTTTGTAGATTTTTTTGTCCCATTTTTCTTTATTTGGACTTTTTTGTTTTATTTGTCCTTTTATTGTATAATTTGGTTTTCATTTTGTGTGTATGTGTGTGTGTGTATTTCTTGTTTTTGTTTTTGTCTGTTCTTTAAAGAGATGGGGAGAGAGAATTAAGTTTGATGGGGAGGGAGATAGGGAGGATATAGGAAAGGGAAAATCACGATCAAAATATATTGTATGAAAAATTTCAATTAAAAGATAATTTGCAGTCTTGACTTGAGGTGGAAGGTAGTGAGAAGCCAAAGTTTTGGTTCCACAGGAAGCTACCTGTTTCCTTAAAGGGCCAGATCCTGTTTTCTCTTCCCTAAAAGTAAAGACAACGAGAATAGAATAATTTACTTGCTGGGAGGTGGTAGTGCCCGCCTTTAATCCCAGCACTCGGGAGGCAGAGCAGGCAGAGCTCTGTGAGTTCAAGGCCAGCCTGGTCTACAGAGCAATTTCCAGGACAGCCAAGGCTACACAGAGAAACCCTGCCACGAAAAACCAAAAAAAATTATTTATTCAACCTGTGGCAAAAATTCTTTAAAACTGACCATCATTTGTCGTTTTGGAGCTTATGTACTTAAGTGAAAAACATTGATTGTGTGAAGAAAAATGGCTCGAGATTATATATACTCTTCAAATGGTTTAAAATAAGGATCAGTTCTGGACAGAGGATATTAGAAATGTAAAAGAATTACTTTCTGAGGCGAAAGGTTTCTTTGGCTTAAAATATACAGTATTTTTGTTGTTGTATTTGAAACATGGTCTCTCTACATAGCTTCAACTATCCTGGAACACACCATGTAGATCAGGCTGGCCTTGAACTCACAATGGCTTGCTTCCCAAATGCAGGAATTAAAGACTAAAGTGTATGATATATTAATAGTGATTTAAAAATTCCTATTGCTTAATTTTTGGGATGAAGCATTGCTGACTTTCTTACAGGAAAATTACAATTAATGTGTGCGTCTGTTTGCATTTTCTAACTTCAACCTTGTGACAACTGGTAATTACCAAGACCATCTGCCTTTTTATACGTAATTTTAGAAAAGATTCTCATTATCCTGAAAATCCAAAACATCACCCACTGGTCTGGATACTGTTTGTGCCCAGCACTGCCACTTTCTTAGAGGAGTTGCTGAGCAGAGCACTGTGCTTTAATAGCCAGCTGGCAATGAGAAGGTCAGTCACTGTCATTAGAACTACGAAACAGTTAAATAGTACTGATCATTTGCTGATTACATAGATATTACTTTGCTTTTTATTCCATCTGTTTGTAATACATATGGTGGTGGTGTTCTGTTAATTTTTACTTGAATAGGCTCAAAGTGAAAATTAAAATTTCAAATTTATGAAGTCACACTTTGTAACTGATAAAGGTTTAGTGGCAGTGTGATTGCAGGAACTGGATAAAATGACAGTTAGAAGGGCCTAAGGATCTTTCATCGGTAAGATAGATTTCAGACATTAAACACAGCTTTTCTAAATTCATGGTCCAGTAACTTTGTTCACTGCTGAATTTAATCACTTCTTAACGTTTTCTGCTCCCCTGGTAATGAATTTTACATTACAGTAACTATCAAATAATCTTATTTAACCATAAAACTAAGTACCGAAATAAATTTGACACCTTTTTCTTTAAAAAGAATATAAAGTATATAAAATGTTTATTTAAAAATTGTTCTCTGTGTGTGAGTATTTGTCTGCCTGTAGGGATGTGTACTGAGTGTGTGACTGGTGTCTGTGGAGGTCAGACTAGGATGTTGGAGCCCTTGGGACTGGAGTTGTAAATGTTTGTGAGCCACAAACATCTGGATACTGAACTAGGGTCCTCTGCAAGAAGAATATGTGCTAAGCCATCTCTCTAGCCCCGTTTCTCCTATTTTTTTTTAATGTTACCCTGCCAGAGATCAAATCCAGTGTCTTGTGCATGCTAGACCATTGTTCTACCGTTGAGCTATATCCCAAGTCCTCTATCACTTTACAAATGAGTTTCACATACAGTGCTGCCTCTAGTTTTCTCTCAAATTCTGTTAGTTCTATTTGTATTTCTGTTTCATAAAAAATGAGATTCAATAAAGATAAGTGGTTTATTTTAAATTGTTCAGAAATGATAATAGTGATAAAAGTGAAACTAAACTTGGGTTATGAAAAAGGGATACTGAAGTGGTTTCTATATTTTTTTTCCAGGTAGAGGTCAGGGCTGTGTTGGGTGACACATGTTATCTTTTTTAAATTGAGATATATATTTTTCTCCACCCCTTCCTTCCTCCCCTCTTCCCTTCTGTCCTCTCCCATGATGCCCACGCTCCCAATTTACTCAGGAGATCTTGTCTTTTTCTACTTACCATGTACATTAGATCCATGTATGCCTCTCTTAAGGTCCTCTGTTGTCTAGGCTCTCTGGGATTGTGAATTTTAGGTTGGATTTTCTTTACTTTATATCTAAAAGCCACTTATGAGTGAGTACATACAATATTTATCTTTCTGGGTCTGGGTTACCTCACTCAATATGNTCCTTTGGATATATACCCAAAAATGGTATTGCTGGGTCTTGAGGAAGGTTGTTTACTAACTTTCTGAGAAATCACCATACTGATATCCAAAGCAGCTGTACAAGTTTGCATTCCCACCAGTAATGGAGGAGTGTTCCCTTAACCCCACATCCTCTCTAACATAAGCTGTCATCAGAGTTTTTGGTCTTGGCCATTCTAACAGGTGTAAGATGGATTCTTTGTATTGTTTTCTTTGTTTCTATTTTGTTGATTTCAGCTCTCAATTTGGTTATTTTCTGCCCTCTAGTCCTCCTGGGTGTGTTTGTTTCTTTTTGTTCTAGAGTTTTCAGGTGTTCTGTTACCTTGCTAGTGTGGGATTTTTCCAGCTTCTTTATGTACGCATTTAGTGCTATATGAACTTTCCTCTTAATATTACTTTCATTGTGTTCCATACATTTGAGTTTTTTTCTATGGTAATTTTTGTTGAATTTTAGCAAGTCTTTAATTTCTTCCTTTATTTCTTCCTTGACCTATTGGTGATTCACATGAACATTTGTGAAACTTCAATGTGATAAGGAGTGTGGTCCTTAAGGTGAAAATTAACAAATTAAAAGACTAAATAGCTACTTGATTCAAAGACCTGCCTTTGATGGCCCTATTGTACTGAAAATTAGAAAAAATAATTAATAATATCATAATATATTTCTAAAAACAAATAGCTTTTTGTGCATCAAGGTATACCATAGGACATGCGAGTTGGTTCAGTGGACAAAATTGCTTGCTTCTCAACCTCATGACCTTAGTTCCATCCCAGGAGACCATGTAAAGATAGAAGGATAGGACCAACTCCACATATATGATCCCCCACTAAATAAAAATAAAAAGTTTTTTAATGAGTCTATGAAGAAAGAAGAAAAAGACAACTTACACAGTGAGGGAAAGTATTTAGAAAGCAAATATCTGATAAGAAT
Organism: Bramus lutescens; assembly: GCA_001685075.1. Classification (NCBI taxonomy): domain Eukaryota; kingdom Metazoa; phylum Chordata; class Mammalia; order Rodentia; family Cricetidae; genus Bramus; species Bramus lutescens. Next base: position 233,347 of record LOEQ01004161.1, on the reverse strand, counting down.
AATATAGCTATAACATACAAAGAACTCAAGCTCGAGAAAGTCAAGCTTACTCACTCAGGCCGGTAAAATCCACCACTCAGGAGGCTGAGGCAGGAGGATTATCATTAATGCAAAAGCCCAGAAAGCTGTAATCTCACAGCTGCCAGAAGGAGGAGTATGGAGACCATGAGCTTTTAAGTTTAAGGAAGTCCAAAGTATTTAGTTAGGGAGGCTAACAGCATGTGGAAGCTCTGGCCAGCATCCAAAAGAAAAAGACAGAAGAGAAGAAAAAAGAGTCAGGACTCACTGCGGCGGGCACACCCAGAAGAACCTTCTGGAAGCTCAGCTCATAGAAACGTGATTTCTTTAAAAATTCGAAGGAGATCTTTCATTAGATCCAGAAAGGCAATCCCTGGTACTAACCCAAAGGCATATCACCGAGATGTCAACATGTCAACATATCACAGAGATGATTGTACGTCAATGTTTCCTGCTGCACTTTTTACAATAACTAAGTTTGGGAACCGATCATGGTATCTATCAGTAGAGGGATGAATAAGGAAAATATAGACACAATGGAATTTTCTTTCAGCCATAAAGAACAAAGTCCTGTCATTTGCATTAAATGGATACAACTGGAGATAAAGAAATTAATTAAATTAAGCCATTTTCAGAAAGACAAATGTCACATATTTTCTCTTATTTGTGGCTCCTAGATTTTATATAGATGCATAAAGTCATGTGTGAATTTAGGACTTCAAAATAGAAATAAAACTTTGAGGACAGAGGGGGTAATGGAAGGGAGCTGAGAGAAGGCAGGATAAGAAAGAGAGCTTGCTGGGTGGCGGTGATGGCAGTCGCCTTAAGTCCCAGCACTTTGGAGGCACAGACAGGTGGATCTCTGAGTTCGAGGCCAGTCTGGTCTACAGAGAGAATTCTGGACAGTCAGGACTGTTATACCTGTCTCAAAAAAAAAGGAAGTAAGAGAGCTCAACATGCAATGTACTTGCACAAAAGCTTACGCGTTTCAAGGGAGGAGGAGGAGGAAAGAAGGCACAGTGAAACCCACTGCTTTATATGTTAACTCAAACAATGAATTTAAAGAAAAAAAGAGAAATACAATTTTTTGTATATTCATTTTAAATTCCAACCAGAGTTCTCCCTCCCCTCTGTTTCCCATCATCTCCCCTCCCAGCCCATCCCCCATCCACTCCTNAAAGGGTATGGCCTCCCATGGGGAGCCAACAAAGCCTGACACATTCACTGAGAGAGGACCAAGCCTCTGCCCCCCTGCATCCAAGCTGAGCAAGGCATCCCACCTGGTGCCACTGCCAGGGGCCCTTCAAACAGACCAAGCTACACAACTGTCTCCCACATACAGAGGGTCTAGTTTGGTCCCATGGAGGCTCCATAAGTTGTCAGTCTAGAGTTTATGAGTTCCTTTATGAGCTGCCTTCTCACCAAACAGGGAAGATTCACTCACGGGAGGGCGGGGCTACAAGCAGCCCCTTACTGGGAGGACTCTTACCTGAGAGCAAATTTACCATTTGTTTCCTGGGTCAATGTCCCCCTTACCTTCCCCCTTGGCATTTGTCTGATACCTGTCCACCTCAAACTCCATGCCTCTTTCATTTTGTAGCTGAGAATGCTACTTAAGCCTCAAACATTTGGTTTGTTTTTAAGTCTCCTGTTTTGTAAGACTTCTGTGCGCATGTGTATATATTAAATTTGTATGCTTTTCTCCTGTTAATTTGTCTATCGTCTGCATTTTTCACAAGACTGAACCTTTAAACAGTGTAGGAAGAGCCCCTTTCTTTTCTACAGCATGTCTTACCTTCTTGCTTTGTTATTTCTCTGATGCTCTGGGGACACTTTTTGATTTCTCTTCTAGACACTCTTTCTTTTTACTCTTTCTCTCTCCTATTCAGTGTTTCAGACTTTTGAAACTCACTGTTGCTATGTAGGACTGTCATGCCTGGTACTTACTGTATAGTTCAGGCTGACCTCAACTTCTGGGCACTCCTACCGCAGCCTCCTGAGGGCCGAAATTACAGGTATGCATGAGCATAGCTGGCAAGTTATTTTCTTCATCCTCTTTATTTTTAGTTCAAAATACTCTCAAGATTATGTAAACATTCAAAGTGCAGTACAGGCCAGATGTGGTGGCACAAGCCTTGAATCCTGGTACTTGGGAGGCAGAGGCAGGTGGATCTCTGCGAATTCTTGGCTGACCTAGTTCAGCCAAAGCTACATAGTGCGATTCTGTTTCAAAAAAAAAAATAAATAAGGAATGGGATTTTTGTTAGGAGGTGCTTTGAAACTGTACAAATATCACATCACTTATTAAAGTTCAGTTTACTATTTCAGCATGTCCATGTACAATAAATCTGCACCACAAAAACTTTTGCTTTAAGAAAACAGTGCATTCTGAGCTCCAAATGTGCAACCATGGCCCAGGAAAATAGGTTTGTGCTACATTGAATGTCATCTTACAAAATGAAAAATATTGTATTAACTTTAATGTACACAGAAAAGAAATCAATGTTTTTACAAAATTCCTAGGTACAGTCGGCAGGTAAGAGGACTAAGCAACACTGGGAATGTGTGGTTTATAGAAGCTGCCTTTATCACATCCTTGATTCTAAGTTTAGTGGGTGCTAGAGATGCGTCATGCCCAGTCACTCAGATTAGGGTCAGAAACCCTGCCTCTGGTCACCATTGTTCCCCTTAACTGTCACCCTTTTGTTAGTTTGAACGCTGTTGGAGTGAGCTTATTCTGGAAGGAAAAGTAGAAAATGAAATGTGGGTCTCGAGTAGGGAAGGGAAATGAAAAGCGAAGGAAGAATATATAAAATGGCAAGGGGAAATGGAGGAGAGAGAGGAAGTAGACGAGGGGAATTTTTTGCAGATTTTTTTTAGTTTGTTTTTGTTAATTTTATTTTTTAAAAAAGAAAACAAACTATCTTTTTCATTTTACATATCAATTCTAGTTCCTACTCCTTCCCTTCCTCTCATCCCCTCNCCACAGAGAGGGTCAGGCACATTGCTTTGGGGAAGGTCCAAGGCCCTCCTTACTGTATCTAGGCTGAGCAAGGTCTCCATCCAAATTCTTTGTATTCTTGATTTCAGTTGCTGTACTTTTTGTTTTGCTATTTGGACTTATCTTTCAAATTTTGCATGTCTCCTTTAAAATATTTATTATGGAAAATGTCCAGCATACAGAAAGACAGAAAATGGTAGAATGTTCTTTCTTTTTTCCTTTTTGTTTTTCATTTTGTTTTTTCAAGAAAGGGTTTCTTTGTCTAACACTGGTTGTCCTGGAACTCACTCTGTAGATCAGGCAGGCCTTGCACTCAGAGATCCACCTGCACCTCCCCAGTGCTGGGATTAAAGGCCTGCGCCACCACACCTGGCAAAATGAGCACTCTTACACCTAGCACCAGTTTTAACAATTACAATTCATGACCACTTTTGCTTATTTTCCCTATACTGTTTTTTACTGGATGATTTTGAATTAATCTCAGATATTTTTTAAAATACACATTTATTTTATAACAATGTTAGAGTTATAGAAAAATTAAGATAGTGCAGACAATTCCCATATATGCAATGCCTATTTTCTCTATTTTTGAGGTCCTATATTAATTAGTACAATACATTATTTGTCCCAAATAGCAGCATTGGCATGAGCCATGTGAAAAACAGACTGAGCTGGTATAGATATTACTTAAGCCACTTGTTTGCCTCTAGTTGAAGGGTATATATAAAGGAAATAAGTTAGGTTTTTGTGTTGACATGGTGCTGCCTGGGAAAGGAGTCAGATTTAATGACTTATATAAAGGTGATAATTGAATACCTGGAAATCTGCGTTCCATCCAGGGTATAACCACTGCCCCCAGTTAACCATGTGACCCCAGGAACAGGTAGAGCGGTGTTCAGAAGCTAGTGCCTGGCATTAGGGTCTAGACCCAAGATTTCTCAGCAAGAGTGCTGGAGCAAGGGAGAGGAGCTTGGGCCTGTAACTAATGCAATAATTTGAGTGCCTGAATAGGCCTTAGGTGAGGGGAATCTGATATATGTAAATGGGACTATTAGAAACCTAGGGAAAAAATTGAGAGTTGAATATATCTAGAATCTAGTATGTTATAAATATCATGATTATTTGCTTCAATTTTAGCTTGGCTCTTTGATCAAGAGGGTACCTAAAGCTAAAGCTCAGAGTCACGGGGTCAATCCTTGAATGACTAGCTCTAAACTTTTGACAAGTAGGCAACTGGACTAGTGGTTGTCCCCAGCATTTGAGTGAGGACTCTCAGTGAAATTCACTTTCTTTCACAAGCATGCAGAGAAAAGAGTTTTCCTTGCGTTGTTCTTGCAGGGCCAATGTGGGAGTAATGGTGCTACTTGAATGTTTGTAGTGCCTTATCAAGAGGAGGTGTGCAATTTCAAGGCTCATTCTCTGGTGCCCATGAGGCCCTAATAAAGAAGCTTAACTGAATCTAAATTCAGAAATTCAGAGTGTAGTTGTGGCAGGTATACCTACATCTATGATAACGTGTGTGTGTGTGTACATGGTGGCTTGAAAAATGTTGGGTGCCTGGAGTTAGCACTTATCTTGAGGTGAGAAGATATTTGTACCTCCATAACTGTAAGAAACCACTCTGTGTTATTTCTGTGGAGGTTCTTTGTCTGGGCAGCAGATAAGCAGGTTATCTACGGATTGAAGAAAGAGTAGGAAGAAGCTGGAAGGGTGAAAGGTCCTTATCTGAGACCTGACCAAACAGGTGGGGGCTGCTTTGGAATCCCTGGGGCAGGAAAGTCCAAGTTAATTGTTGACCAAACTGCAAGTTAGGGTCTCAGCAATCCAAGGCAAAAGAACTGAGAGTCAGCATTATGAAGATGTGGCTCAAAGTACCCTTTAGGTCTAGGACTGTAAACCAGAGAGTCCCCTGGAAGTCTGACTTAGGATGATATAGGGGTTCTGTACAACAAAGTGATTATGGCTTTATTATTGGTTAGAAGCATGGTACCAGTTGGTAAATGCCACCAGGTTCCTGGCTACCAACGTAGATATGTTGAAAAGGAAATAACAGGGTAAATAGGCCCCAAGCCTCAAACTTATGAATGAGAGGTTGTAGTCAGCTCTGGTATTTAGACTTCAGGGGATAAAAAGAGTGTCCAGGAAGGGAACTGAGGTCTTTGAGATCATCCAGGAAGTGAGACAATCCATACCTCAGGGGAACTTACTGAAAAACAGAAGGATCTATACTAGGAGGTTCCTGGGTATAGAGCCTGAGCAAGTGACAGCAGTGTAGTTTTGCCATGAATGTTCAAGCTGAGTTTTGACACTATGCCACTCCCCAGGAGTGGCCTACATTGGCTATTAATACTAGGAATGGAGTGTAAAGACATGCTGTTCTATGGAGCACACCGGAGGCGATGTGAAACAGCCTTGGTAAGGTTGCCTTTCAACCCTGCAGAGACAGATCAAGGATGGAGAATTGCTCCCGGAACAGCAGTCAAGGCAGAGCAAGTGACCCCATACATAAAAAGAAAATTAGTCTGGGGGCTACCGAGATGGCTCCATGATTAAGAGCATTGGCTGCTGTTACAAAGAACCAGGTTTGGATTCCCAGCATTCACCTGGCAGCTAACAACTATCTATATCTCCAGTTCTAGGGTGTCTGTCAACCCCCACTGGTTCCTGAGGGCACTGCACAGATGTTGTGGAAATAAACATGCAGGCAAAAACACCCATACTCATCAAAGTTACAGAAAAGAAAGCTTTACAAATATTTTTTCAAAATGTAATTAAATCTAGTTCTTGACACGCCCAGGGCCACCTTCTTCATCTGTAAGGTCAGCTTCTGGGCCTGCTCAATCAAGCTAAGGGAGTATTCTTCCTGCATGGGTTCCTCAAAATCGGGAACAGAGTTATGTAACCATGGCTCCCTTGGGCTGTAATGTTCCTGGGACTTCTGTGTTGGAAATATTATTTTAAAGTATGTTACTTTTGGTTCATGTTACATTTGTTTAACTCTGTGAAGCTGTGAGACTTTGCCTGTCTAGAACACCTGATGACCTAATAAAAGCCTGAAAGGCCAAAAGCCAGGCAGGAGAAAGGATAGGTGGTGCTGGCAGGCAGAGGGAAGAATTAGAAGGAGAAAACTGGGAGAAGGGGTTCTGAGTAGCGGCTCGAGAAGGAGGGGGCCATCAGGGACCAGCCCACCAGCTACACAGCAATCCACGGAGTAAGAGTAAGATTTAGAGAAGTAAAAGAAAAGGAAAGCCCAGAACCAAAAGGTACATGGGATAAGTTAAGTTAAAAATAGCGGGCAAGAAATAAGCCAAGCTAAGACTGAACGTTTAAACTAAGAATAAGCCTCCATGGGTTATTCATTTGAGAGCTCGGTGGTGGGCCCTCCAAAAGAGGCCAAAGAGCATATCATCAATTGATACACTTTTGCTATTCCTGAGAGAGGGGTAGTCTCTCTTTCAACGTGCTATTTATTTGTAGTGTTGACATGAACCAGGTGGTGGAGGGATGTGGATTTTGACATTTGTAAATGTCATTATTGTTATAGTTATAATTATCCTGACCTGCCCCTATCACCTGGGTATCCTACCCCTTTTAGGAGACAAGCTCCACCCACTTCCAATCTTCCCCTTCCCACCGAAGTAAGCTGGTCTTCACTCTCTCTTCTTTTTTCCCTGTCTGTTCTTCTGAAGAGGCAGTCCCTGCCTCCTTCCTTCCCCCTTCCTCTTTCCTCTCTCCCCCATACCACCCTACCCTCCCATACCCTCCCAATACCCACTAAATAAACTTTCCATACCCAAGCTCTCTCTGCGTGGCGTAGCCATCTGTCTCCTAGCTGCTGCTGTCTCCCCCACCCACCGTGGGACCTACCAGGGTCGTAATCCGCATCATAAATCGTAACAATTGTTGTTCTCAGTTATTAACAGCCTGATGAAGTCCTCATGAGGCAGGGAGAAGCTCTCAATTGATGGTTAGCATACCCGTTAGGTGGAGTCAGGGTAGCCCCAACACAGTCACGGGTCAACAGTGCTGCCATGCATTGGGTCCATAGCTTGCCACAGTCCCTGTCCTTCTTAGTCCTTGAGGCCCCTTCCAGGTGATTAAATACCTTGAAGACCATATTGAGTCAAGTGGGAAAATGACCTTGGGGTTCCTTACCTAGCTTTTAACATTTTTGTCTCATATCCTGGCCAATGAGATGGACTAAAAGAATAGAGAAGCTTTTGGGGTGCTCTGGCTACTAGTTAATATATTTACACATAACTTCAGTAAATCTGGAGCCAAAATGGGATAGGTTCTTCCCTAGGATGGGCCTTCCATGGGTCACAGGCATAGACCTTATCGACCATTTGCCTGGCCAAAGACCAAATATGGATTTTTTTCTCAAGGATGCCAAATTAGGTAAAAGGAGATAATCATGGCTCAAAATTATTTTTCCCATGGCCCAAATATTCCCAGTAGGCTTATTTATTTTCTTTTTTTTCTTTTTTGTTTTATTGATATTTATTGAGCTCTACATTTTTCTCTGCTCCCCTCCCTGCCTAT
>LOEQ01004161.1:151495-165631 GCA_001685075.1 Bramus lutescens | reverse complement strand
TCCTTCCTTCCTTCCTTCCTTCCTTCCTTCCTTCCTTCCTTCCTTCCTCCTTTCATTTTTTTCTGAGACAGAGTTTCTGTATGTATCCCTGGTTGTCCTAGAACTCACTCTGTAGACCAGTCTGGCCTCGAACTCAGAGATCCACCTGCCTCTGCCTCCCAAGTGCTGAGAGTGCTGGAATTAAAAACGTGCACCACCACACTTGACTAAGAAATTTTCTTAATCAGACATTTTAGGGAATGCAGTGCATAATCCTTCCTTTTTCTTTATTATCATCTCTTCATTTATTATTCAAATGTTCTCCCTCTTGATTTCACTCCCCGCAAGGTCTTCCACTTTGGCCTGAGCTATTCTTGAACTGATTTTTTTTCTGTCCCCACTTCCTAAATGCTGAGATTGTGAGTGTGTCCCACTGTGCCTAGATTTAATGACCCCCCTCACAACCTAGGACTTTGTAATCATCTCCCACAGAGTCATATCTCTGGCCATCACTGTTTAGACTTAATAAGACAAAGGATAACAATATTTTTGTTATATTGACCTATGGCAAAAATGTTTAGGGCTCCAGGAGATCTTAATTATTTTATTCATTTTTCTCTTGAGGAAGCAAAAGTAATATGATCTTGGCATTGGGCAGGGTATGTCCTCCTTTAGATTGTTCTGGACATTGCCATTTATCTTGTGTTCATAAATGTTTTATCTGCACTGTAGTCAATACCAGCAGTTGTCTACACATTGTCCAGGAGCAGTAATGCTTTGAGTTTGGGAACTTCTGAGTTAGTTTAAACCTCTCAAATTTCATAGATAGGAACTGGGGGCTTAGAGGAGCCAACTCAGGATTACCCAGTTTGAAAGAGCACTCTTTTGGGTTTAATCTTAGTGCCTTTTCTGGCAGTGTATTTTGAGAGTCCCATTGAAAGTTTGAAGTCCAATGGAGTAGTCAAGATTTCTGTGATCTTTATGAATGGGAAGATCTTGGCTAGTTATAAATGTGGTGAAATGGTAGAATATGGACTTTAAGTAAAGGATAATATTCTCTTAATTTTATTAATTCAGGAAAGTTACTGCATATGCTGTGTGACAGTATTGGGAAAAAGGGTACTTCTCATTAGGCTTTAAGAGTTTTTAACATTTCTTTTTCAAATAGTCTCAATTTAGCCCCACTCACTATGTAGATGATACTGTCTTTTAACTTACAATAATCCTCTGGCCTTAGCTGCCTGAGTAACTGGTACTATAGAGGTTTTCATTTTTAAAAGAATACATGAAGTGATGGAGTGCCACATGCCTTGAACCAGACTCATAGCAATGAACATTTTGTGGGTGTGGCTCTTTGGACAAAATGGTATACTGCATGACACATCACATCACCCAGCACCACTAGGATGGATGAAGAGATGGTGGCAAGACGGGGGGTTGGAATGAATTGGTTTTGTTGTTTTTAATTGATTTGGGGGAATTTGGGGGGCATGCTGCAGGGGTAAGAGGAGGATATAGAGGGACTGGGAGGTGATTGGGGTGCATGAAGGGAAATTCCCAAAGAATCAAGAGTGAAATTACTTAAGGATCTAGAGTAGTGGTTCTCAACCTCTCAGCCTCTTTGGGGGTTGAAGGATTTTTTTCTCCCTATTTTTCTTTTTTTGAGATAGGGTTTCTCTATGTCACAGCTCTGGCTGTTCTGAAACTTAAGTAGACGAGGCTGGCCTCACACTCACAGACCTAACTCTGCTTCCCCAGTGCTGGGATTAGAGGCATGCACCACCACCACCACCTGGCAACATTGTGATTCTTAACAGTAATAAAATTACAGTTATGAAGTAATGTAGCACGATTACTAAAAACCCAAAGACAGATATTGAGGTTCAACCTGAAGGTCAGAAAAACAAAACAGCCAGCCACTGGTTCTTAACTTTTATGGCGATCCTGCCTCCAGGAATCTTGGAATGAGACTGTTTGTGAGAGCTGTCTCATCCCATTTTATATTCCTCTCTAGGGCTGGGATTAAAAGCGTGTGCCATTACCGCTCAGTTTTTATGGCAAATTAGTATGGCTACTGGGATTAAAGGTGTGTCACCACTGCCTGGTCTGTAAGGCTAACCATTGGGACTGTTTTACTCTCTGAACTTCAGGCAAGCTTTATTTATTAAAATACAAATGAAATATCACTACAAAGTAGCAATGAAAATAATTTCATGGTCGGGGTCACCGTAACAGGAGCTGCATTAAGGGTTGCAGCATTAGGGGGGGTTCGAGAACCACTGATGTAGAGGGTGGCTGTTACAGTAAGCTTAAATGTGATGAAATCCTTGTAACCCATTCTTTTCTTTTCCAACTGCCCCCTAATAGTCACTAGGAGTAAAGTAAACCACCAGCTTTCTTCATTTGTAGTTTCACTCTTCCCTGTGGCTGTAGGTGACATAGAAATTTAACCTCACTTCCCAACTAGTTAGTTTTGATCGAAGTGGGTGGTGCCTGGCAGATTCGTCAGTGGGGAAAGCTTTGTGAATGCAGGCCTTGCTTAAAGTGGGGTCAAGTGCTCAGCATAGTCACCACTAAGGCTGAGGGAAAGAGTAAACAGAACTCTTGGCTTTGGGGCTTCTGTCTGAGATCAGGGAATGTGATTAGAGCGCTCCTTGATGAGAAAAAGCATTGAGAGAACAAGCTGGAGCTCTCAGGAGCTCCCCGGGGATTCGCCCTCTTTAGGACAGCCTGTTGTTTTCCAGTTATTTTCCCTTGTTTTTCATGTTGAGTTTCCCTTAGAGGTTTCTCCTCCAGCACTGCCTGTTGAATTTCTTTTTGATTGTGCCAGAATGTGTTGTGAGTAGACCTAGGCGTGTTGTACTTGGTCTGAAATGAGAGGGGATCTACTTTTCTCCCCCGCCATCCCTGACTCCTACCTAAATCATTTTCAGCGCAAGCTTCATGCTTAGCAAGATGACACTCCCCTCCCCCGGGTGGCCCAAATGCTGCCATATCTTACCTATCTCAACAAATGAAAGTGAACTTTGTGGATTCTATAAACTTTAGGAAAATAATATTTAGAATTTGCCTTTGTTGTTGCTCTGCATTCTATTCTAACTTGCTTGTAGATATGCCTTAATTTTTAGTTAAGGGAAAAATAATTGGGTTCACTGCTGTTTTACACATATTGTTGCACTTTGCTCATGTTTTCCTCCATTGTCACTCCCTTGGAACACTTCCCCCTCCAACTGACTCCCTTCCTCCCCCCAAATAGTCCGGCTTCTGCTTTCATGTACATACATCTAGACAAATACGTTTTGCATATTAAAGAAAAGTGTTATGTGTTGTCTCTCTTCCCCTCATTGCCCTTTCTTATTCCTCCTTCCCCTTCCCTGTATGTCCCTTCCTCTCTGCATTGAGAGGAAGGATCAAAGTGGGTGTCTACTGCCTTCAGGGATCTTTTCTTTCTCGGTTTAATGTGCTTCCCCGATGACTTAGCTTGGTATTTTTGCCATGGCGCTTGTTAGTGTGTCTTCTAAGAGTTTTTTGTACAAGTCTCAAGAGCTCATAGTGTGGTTACTCAAAACAAAAACAAAAATGCCTCTCATCATCCCTGTTCATATGAATCCGTGCCCTTTTATTCCACACTTGTGCAGGCTTTTCCTCTTGGCAGTCGCTGCACTGTTCTCAATCTTTCTAATTTTGGCTTTTTCGAAAGTGTTATATAAATGGAATCATGCAATATGTGACCTTTTAGATAAAATTTTCCCCAGTCAGCATTATTCCCTTATGACCCATATAAATATGTCAGTAGTTCGTTCCTTTTTATTGCTTAATAGTATTCCTGCATGTGTTTATGCCAGCTTGCTTACCCATTCCCCTGCTGAAAGATACTTGGCTTGCTTACAGATTTTTGGTAATTACAAGCGCAGCTGCTGTCATCTTGTGACTCTTTCTATAAGGCAAACACTCTAGATGGATTGTGGGCTGAAACACGTGCTTAGTTTTACAAGAAACTACCAAATCTTTGTGCAAAGTGGAATGGTTTTCCGTTTCCATTAGTGGTGTAGAAGAGTTTTAGCTTTTCTGCATTCCTGCTAGTACTTGGTGTTGACACTGCCGTTTCAGCCATTCTAGTGGACTGGAGTGCTATCTAAACCTTAGCGTGCTTCACCATAATGACTAATGATGTTTTCAGCGACACCACTTTCGTATTTCCCCGCTATATATTTTCTTTGAGCAAATATTTTTGCCCCTTATATAATCGAGTTGTTTCCTTACTTTAGAGTTTACTGAGTGCTTCCTGTATTCTGAATGGGGATCTCTTGTCAGACACAAACACATGCCTTTAGGTATTTTCTCACAACCTGTCTTTCACAAATCCTTTCAGTGGGACAGTTCACATAGCAAAACATTTGTAATTAGATTTTGTCTTATTCATTTTATATGTATTAGTGCTTTCCTTGCATGTATAGTTTATGTACCACATACGGTACACATGGAAGTTATAGATAGTTGTAAGCCACCACATGTGTGATAGGAACCAAATCTAGGTCCACAGCAAGAGCAACAAATGTTCTTAACCGCCGACCCTTCTCTTCAGCTCCAGATCTGTAATTTGATGAACTCAGGTTGCTTCCCTTTTCATTGGTAGATGTTGCCCCTGAAGTTAGGTCTAAGGACCTCTCACCTGTCTTTAGGTCATGAGGAATTTATGTCCTCTTTACTTTTTAGTGCTCAGACTCAGTCCCAGGACCTCACTCATGCCACGGAAACTCTTATGTTTAGAAGTTTGTTCCTTCAGATTTTGAATTCAGATTTGGCATCTGTGTTGAGTTGACTACTTTGGAAGGACAGAGATTTAAATGGAAGTTTTTTGAAGCCTGTGGCATTTAACTTTGAGATCTTAGAAGTCGCTTCATCGACCTCACTTTTATTTTCTCTGAAATGGGAATAAGTCAGACTGAGTAGTTTATCTGTGGGCGCAGCTGCTCAGAATGCTGAGTCAAGAGGATTCCAAGAGTTTGAGGTCAGTTGGAGGTACAGATGGAGGCTTCAGTTCAAAATAAAAAACCAGAAATGAAATGAGGATAATAGGGTCTGCCAATTAAGATTGGGATGACAATTCCCAACTCTATATGCAAATGCCTAGTTCACAGCAGCCACTGTGTTACAGTTTCAAAGTTGCAGATTTGACTTTGTGATTTATAAAGCTTGGTAAGATACACTACAGTGTCCCTTTTCACCCCTTCCAAGGGTGTCGGGGCCTATAGGCCAGTACTAGGTCAGATACTGGCAGTTGGAGTCTAGGAATGATGACTGTCACCCCTTACCGGAAGAGATAGCAGTTTCTCGTTAGGGCAGTTTAATAAAAGGCGAACGTGTCGCCAAAACATAGTGAAAAAGGAAGTCAAATCATTGAAAAAAGGGGTAAAGGCAATAGCGTTCAGGACCGTGACTATGAAGAAACTGGGTGTCAAGCCTCCTTTATTGACTGCTGCCTTGTGTAGAGTGGATTGGCCTGCCTCTTTCTCTTCTGAATGTCCTTTTACACCTGACTGCTGTTTGAAGCGCTTACCCTTTTTTCTCCAAAGGGAGTCAGGCTAAGATGTGTTTTTCTGTAAGCGCTACTACTTTCAAGACAGCAGCCTGGCAGTGTGCTGGGGACCCCTTTTGGGAAGCTTTCTAATACTTACTTCTGGGCAGGGTGAAAAGGCTGGAGAGCCCTATCCAGAAGCTGGCTGTGTCTGTGGTAGGTCTTGTCTGGGAGTCATTTCAAAAGCTGATGCCACAGTCCCTTTATTGATCCTCACCATGCTTCCTGGCACTTTCTGCCACGTAGGCTCCCTGGAAACTATTCTTGCTTCCTCAAAGCAAGAATTGGCAGCCGCAATGTTGTTTTTCCTTTCCGTTTGATCAGTGTTTTGCCAACCTAGGTGAATAAATCTTTTGTATCCACATGTTTATAACTGTAAGGAAGTGCTGTTAACTGGAAAAATGGAAGCCATAAGCAGTGTAAGCAGAATATTTATCAAGTGAAATATTTTGGCTGCATGAAAGGGCATTACTGGAAACTATCCCTGCAACTGAAACGGGCCTTTAGCTAAGAGGCACAACAAGACCGATGCATTTTAACACCTAGGACTGAAGAAATAAACACGGTGGTCTTCATATGCCAACCTCCAAGAAAATAATGACCCCTGACTTCAATATGTTGCATATTAGAAAGGTCTGTCGTATTTTCTATTTAATTTAATCTGAGAACAAGAATGAGAACACCAGGCAGGCATTATTACTTGTATTAGATATAAGCTGTTAGGTGGAGCTTGGGGGTGCTATGGTGCTGTGATTGATAGAATGGACCTTGAAAAGACTGGGTACCTTTGAAATTTTGGAGTTAAATACAATATGATCTAAACTTGGGATTTTCCCCATTTGTAAGTATACTACTCGTGGGCATGATTTGCATCTATAATATACAATCATCGTTACTGTTTTTGTAATTTTTTCATTGTCCCCAACAGGAACTACAAACAAGAAACATTTCCCCCTTCTCATTTTCTTTCAGATTCTAATAGCTTCAAATCTGCTTACCTGTCTGTGTGACTGCTTATGCTAGATACTTGATAAAATTAAAGTAATATTTTCCAGATCTGTCTGTGGTTGTAGTATTATTGTAAAATGCCATTTTATATTTTTCTTTTGTCTCTTCTTCCTCATTAGTAGTTGGTTGTTTTTTTTTAAACCATTGACTCTTTTACTCTTTTGCGGGGAGAGCCACTACCCAGGTCCCAGATAAATACACAGAGGCTTATTCATACCTGTAAATGCTGGGCCTTAGCTTGACTTGTTTCTAGCCATCTTTTCTTAACTTAAATTATCCTGTCTACTTTTTACCTCTGGGCTTTTTTACCTTTCTCTATTTCTGTATACCTTTACTTCTCTCTCCATGACTTGCTGTATAGCTTGGTTGCTGGCCCCTTCTTTTCTTGCTCCTTCATATCTTGCTTCCTGATCCCTTTTTCCATTTATTCTCTCTGCCTGCCAGCTCTGCCTATCCTTTCTCGTGCCTTGCTAGTGGCCGTTTAGCTCTTTATTAGTTCAATCAGGTATTTTAGGCAGGCAAAATATCATAGCTTCACAGAGTTAAACAAATGTATCATAAAAATGCAGCACATCTTTGCATCATTAAACAAATGTTCCACAGTCTAAACAAATGTAACACATCTTAAAATGATATTCCACAACACCCAGCCTCCTTTTTTGGTTCTGACTATCCCGAAACTCTCTATGTAAATCAAACTGGTGTTAAACACACAGACCCTGCCTCTGCCTCCTGAGTTTTGGGATTAAAGGTGTGGACTGCCAACATCATGCCCTGCCTTTCCTCTTTTTTTTTTTAATACTGGAGATGGAACCTCAGGTCTTTATGCATGCTAGGCAAGTGCCCTATCATTGAGCTGTCTCTTTTTCCCTTCTTTTCCTTTCTCCTCTCTGTTTATTTTTATTACGCTAAGTGTAGCATGAATAATAAAAATCCAGAGACAGATAATGGGGTTCAAGCTGAAGAACAGAAAAGTAAAGTGGCCAGCCACTAGCTCTTACCTCTACCTCAGACCAAAGTAGGTGATCCTGCCTCCAGGAATCCTCAGTCTGAGACTGAGCATGAGTCCTCTCTCCTCCCATTTTATATTCCTCTCTAGTTCTGGGACTAAAGGTGTGCACCACCAACACTTGACCTCTAAGGCTGACTAGTGTAGCTTTTGGGATTAAAGGTGTGTGCAACTGCTGCCTGGCCTGTATGGCGGACTCCTGTGACTGCTTTGCATTCTGATCTTCAGGCAAGATTTATTTATTAAAACACAAATACTATATCACTCTATTTCCCCTTTTTGTCCAAAATAAAAAAGAAGGCTATAACTATTATATGAAAAACTATATACAATAAGTACAGTAACAATATACAATATATATGTATATAGGCAATAAATACATCAACAATGTCTAATCCATTTGCATTTTGACAAATTAAGATAAAGCACTCCATATCTATCCTATCTTAATGAGTACAAAAGGTTGTACCAAATTCACTTTCTATTCTGATTTACATTATCAAATTATCTTTTAATGTCTCTCAACTTTTTACACTTTACACCTCTTTTTCTGAGTCTGGTAAACAAGGAAAACTATAACTATATAACTATCAGGTATTCAATTTCCTCAGAGACCTGAGAAGGAAATAATATTAACTGAGTAAGCAGGGAGTGCAAGCAAGTAACTTTCCAAAAAAATTGAGAAAGGACAGAAACAGAGAGCTGCCCAGACAGTCACCCAAGGTTCCTCTGCAAAGTTGGGGCATCCATCTTTGGCCTACAGGCCTAGCATATCCAACAGACTTTTCTGTGAAGCAGGATATTCTGAAGGGCTGTCCCACCTTGTCTTACAATGTTTGACAGTCACTCTCTTTTGTGTCCTGCTTGTCCAATTAGGACAGCATACTGTCAGCAGTCAAGGCAAGGACATTTTGTTGCTCAATGGCTTAATTTTTACCATAATGAAAATAAACTCCATGTGTAGTTTCTTCAATGCCCATTATCTTCTCTGAAATAAATTGTTGCTGCCAGGAGCAAACGTGTCTCATTGTCATCAAAAAAGAACCTGTGTTATTAAAACATTTTAAATGCCGTAGTCTGTAGATTTCTGAAGTGTTTGAAGATGACCTATCTATTTAAAATATACCCCCGTGTAACCTTGAAAGCATACCTAATGTGACTAATTAATTACTAACCTGCATTTTCTTATTATCCTAAACAGTTGGTAATATAACTTTTGATAACTAGAAATTTGTATTACATTGTTAAATGAGCTGTATAGTTACAATACCTTAAGCAAGATTAGAAATGTCTGTACACTGTGTTTTAACAAAATTAATCTCAAATTTGTATCAATATACAAAGTTTGTATACAGTATACAAAAGTCCAATGCAAAACATATTTAAAACTAGTAGTTGTTTCTTAAAAGTAGATTCACTAATCTATCTTTTTATCCTATCATATCTGTATCCCCCCTTATTTTTCAAAACAAGAACTCTGAATCTTATTTCATTTGTTCAGCTTTCCTCCTGACCATAACCATGTAACCTTTCCCTCACTTTTGTTTGTCAGGGTGTTACTATATAGCCCAGGTTAGCCTGAAACTTGTAATACTGATTTCTCTAACCCCTGAGTCCTGGCATTACAGGGGTGAACTAACATGCCTGGATAGGATACTTGGGGAAGAATTTAATTTTTAAAAATCTGTTTTTCTTGCATTATTTTATACCATTTTTACCCTCTTCTGGCCTCTATGGTTTTTAATGGGAAAATGTCTGTTAATCTTAATGAAGAACCCATTAATGAGATAAATTGCTTTTCTCTAGCTGCTTTGTAGACTGTGTTTTTTTTGCTTAAGAAAGATAAGAAAAAAAATACCCAAACAATATGAGACAAAAATTCTCCAAAAATACCTTTGAGTTAGGGTTGTGTTGGCCATCTATAATACTGGGCATGGGGTCTGCCTTCAGTGTCATTTATATACCCGGTGAGAGTGGGCATCAATTGCAGCCAGCTTCATGGTTAGTGATGAGGACTGGTGTCTACAACCCCTTTCACCTTGTACCTGTGCATGCTGCCACAGTTGTTATGAGTTCGTATATGCATCTGTCCTCTTGTCCTCTTGGATCTGTAAGACAGTTTCCTTGATGTCATCTAACCCCCATGACTCTTGCAGTCTTTCGGCATCTTCTTCTGAACAATTAGTTCCCTTGCCCTGAGGAGAGTTCATGTAGACCTCCCATTTAGAATTGAATGTTTCAAGGTCTCTCACTCTCTGCACATTGTACAATTGTGGGTCTCGGTGTTAGTTCCCACCACTGCAAGAGGAAGTGTCTTTGGTGATGGCCTAGTAAGTTCAGGTCAGGTGTGGCCTCTGGGGATCCCAGGTAGAAAGTGTGACTTGTGATTTTTGCTGTTGAAAACTCATTATTTGAATATTATAATGTGATAATTTTGAAAATAAGATATACTTTCATTTTAGGATCATCCAATAATCCTTTTGATTACTGAAGTTCATATAGTAGTCTGCTTTAGTGATGTTCACAAAGTGTATTTGCAACGAATATATTCTTTATCCTGTGTGGTCACTGGGCTTGGTGTTCAGTAACAGTTTGACATACACTTTTTTTTTAAACCAATGTCAGGAACTTACAAAGACACAATCCATCATCAATCTTCCTCATCATCAACAACAACAAACTTCTACTAGTCTTTGCAGATGGACTTCCCTCCATTCCATACCCCATGCCCAAGCTCTTCTTACCTCTATTCCGTTAACCCTATGGCTGGTCTTATGCATGCTAGGCAGGCATCTGACTACTGAATTATCTCTCCAGCTCTCCCTTCTTTGTTTTCTTTTGTGACAGGATCTTATAAGGCTGGACTTAAATTTCCTATTTCCCACGAATAAGCTGGAATAGCAGTAATAAATGCCAGCACACTCTGCCAGCTTACAGTTTTTGAGTCATAGATTTTCTAACTTGAGCTCAGTATTAGGTAAAATCACAAGTGCCTGACTTCATGCCACCTCTCAAATTGGTTAGAACAGAAATTCACAGTAGTTTGTGAATAAAATCTGTTTTGTTTCCTGTGGAACTAGAGCCCAGGGTCCACACTAGGGTACAGAATGAACAACTTTAAAGCGTCAAAATGCCACTTTCAGTATGCTAAAGTTCATTGGCCAGAGGCATGTACAAACGACAAAAGAGTGCTCCTACTTTGAGGTTGCCTTTTTCTTGATTCAGTCTTCAGTTGGTTGTTGTGGACCTTTGCCTACATTCCAGAGCTCTGATAAAGTCCATTTTAAACTGTTTCTGCTTTATTTTGATGTTTCTGTGGGGGATGGGAAATGCCTTCTTTGTCCTTTTGTTAATGTTACCCTGACTACAGTTTTAAAAAGAAACTTCCATGTTTTTATTTTGTAATTTGAAAAGTTAGCATACAAAGTAATGGGTGTCCTACTCATCATTTTGCTTTATTCTTTCTCCTCTTCCTCCTCCACGGTCCTCTCTCATCAATCTCAGATTCATCTTGCTGGTCCCTTCCTCCCTCCCACTTCTACTTCTTATGCTGAATGTATTTCATTATGCCATTTTAAACACTTGAAAATACTTATCATTTATTTTATGTATATTGATATCGCCTGCATGTTTGTCTGTGCACCATGTGTGTGCCTGGTATTTGAGGAGCCAGAAGAGGGACTTCGAATCCTTTGGACCTCAAATTATAGATGGTTGTGAGCTGCCATGTGGCTACTGGGAAATGAACCCTAGGTCCTCTGCAAGAGCAGCCAGTGCTCTTAAATCCTGACTCATCGCTCCAGCCTCTTTGAACTCTTTTTAATTTAGATTGCATAATGTTGGATTCTGCATCAACCAGTTACTAGCTCTGTAACCTTGGGGTAGTTATTTAACCTCCTTTTCCCCTCTAATGTTAATTGTATCTGTCTTTGAGGGTGTAGTAAGAATAGCAATTCTTTTAACACACTTAGAATGTCATGTCTTAAATTATTTTCTAGTTATATATACCACCACTAAAGAACATAATTTCAAGGTGTGGTATGCATGATGTACAAGATAGTATGATGTATCATGATTCTAGAAATGTTAAAGTGTAAAAATATTTGTATCTCAGAACTGACGTGGTTCAGGCTTTGCATTTTGCTTTTAGAGTACCCAGCTCCCAGACCGCAAGTGACTTGCTTATTATGGCTATATAGGAAACTATAATGTAACCTCATTTTAAATCTATGTCCCTGATGCATGGTGTGTATATTGTGACATCAGAGGTCAGGTTGTCTCTCCCATATAAAAGTTTGCCTTATACATAGTGTCTTGCTAAGTTCTTAGCATTACATGTATTAGATGTGTGCTAGCAATGTACTATCAGTGGAAAGAAGAGGAGGATGGCTTTGAGGGGTTGTTTATTGGTGTGTTTGTGTGTGTGTTATTTTGTTTTATTTTCTGCTTGTGCTGGGAATCAAACCAAGGGCTTGTGCATGCTAAGTAAATGTTCTAACAGTGAACTGCATGTACCCTGTCCCTCAAGTCTTTTTTTTTTTTTTTCGTAGAAAACTGTACTAAAACCAGACTGGATGAATTGGGTGTGTATATGATTCAAAATCAGTTGCTACTTTCTTGCCATGAGACCTTAGGGAGCCATTTTAATTCTCTGAGCAGATTAGTTGTAGAAACCCAAAAAATAAAGGTAATGTGTGAAATGATATCCCATCTAAGTATAGTACATGATTGACTTGCACCAAATAAGACTTTTCTATTTAAATTTTTATCATTGTAATTCTCTGTGCAAAATAGCTTTAGAAATATAATAAATGGAGATAATTTTTATTTCATAGAGCTGTCTTAGCGTATGAAATATTACACGCTAGATGACAGACTTTCACCAAATATTATTTTTCTTTTCTACTTTATTTTTATTATGCTTATTTAATCTTGTATGTGTGCAAAGTATAGGTTGAAGGCCAACAGGTTGGTTCTCTCTTTACACTACATACATCCTGGGAATGAAAGTCAGGTCACGTGGCTTGGCTCCAAGCACCTTTATATGCAGAACCACTTAGACAACCCCCTTTTCTACTTTTTCTTTGTGGGCGGGACAGAAATAGGTGCACTGATGGTCTCCTTTCTCAGCTTGAACTTTGCTTATGATTACGGGTGTGTAAAATTAGAACAACAGTGGTCTCTGGGGTGAGCTTGTGACCACGGGAAAGCTGTGATGCTCCAGGGAGGCATTCCTGGTGCTGACTGAAGAGCTGCTTGTGAGAAGAAGATGGTTATTGCTTCATGTCAGTTTGTACCTTCTGAGATGCTAGCTTCCTGTGGGTGTGTTCTTGAAAGGGTCTGTGGGTGATCCTTNAGTCCTGCCTCTGGAATAGCAAATTAGAATTGCGTTGAAATACTGTTTTCCTCTGTTAGAGAGTGTGGTCATTTGATGGCAGTGGTTAGTGAAGTGGATAGATTCTTTGTAATGTAAAAACCTTGCCCGCGGATAAGTGCTGACAGCTGGAGTCTATTATGGGATGGATAATCTTAGTAATTATTATGTTCACAAATTTCTGAGGTGAGGATTAGAGAGAAGATAGTAAATCAGTGTTGGGTGAGTAGTTGAGAAGTCCGAAGTAGAAAATTCGTCTGAATTCGAAAGCTCATGGTGTCTGCCACAGTATTTTAGTATGGTGTAGACCAGTAGAACTTTTGGTAATTGTGGAAATGTTGTCCTTTTGGTACAGTACCCATTAGCTGCATGTAATTGTTTAGCTTTTGAAATGGGACTAGTGTGACTGAAAAGTGAATTTTTAATAGTAATGAATTTCTGTTTAAGTAATAATCATATATAGCAAACTAAAGTTTGATCCTCAAACAGATGCCTAGGATTTTCTTTCTTTGTTTGTTTTTTTTTTTAATAGTTAAGAGACTTTATTCTAATAGCTATAATTACAGTGCTTGTCGAGATGAAAACTGAAAACAAGTATACAAAACAGTTGATTACTAATTGTGTATTGAAAGCAGTAAGAGGTTCCACGACACCAAATAAACCAGTTCTGAGATTTCCCCAAGATMAATTTAACAGCTCCAGCTTCTTCAGTGTTTATCAARATACAAAAGAARAAAGTAGAGGTMGTCTTTCSATGGCAAATCGGACCCTTGCAGGCTGAGGGAGAAAGCTACTTCACACATGGAGATGTGGGTGCTCCAGGATGTGGGTCTGGAATGGATCGACCCTCCCAGCTTGCATGCGCTCCTGCTGGTGAGACCCGGGCCTCCTGCCAGCGCGTCCCACTGGGTCCAAGAGTAAGCTGGGTATGTAGACTGCCACCTGGCCTGGTCGCAAACCAAATACAAGCCAGGCCCTGCACCCCACAATGGCTCTAGCCCACCCCTAGGTGACCATGTGAGCACAAGTACAAGCACAATGCTATGGAATGCAGGTGACCCAAAGACAGGCGGGTCACGGGGGCTCTACTGTGACCATGCTGCGGATGGTGGTTTGTCCACCTTCTCTCCTGTACCAATGGACTAGCATTCAGGCCATTACTGCAAAACCTACACTAGGCATAGTCTC
>LOEQ01004161.1:100900-111301 GCA_001685075.1 Bramus lutescens | reverse complement strand
GGAATTGAACTCAGGACCTTTGGGAGAGCAGTCAGTGCTCTTAACCACTGAGCCATCTCTCCAGCCCCCCCAATAATATTTTTGAGGCTATTATGAAAAGTCTTATTTTCCAAATTTCTTCCTTTGACAACTTGTCAAAAATCAGACAGGTACTGATTTTTCTATTCTACTTTGCTGAAAGTGTTTTCCAGCTGTTATCAGTTTCCTGATGGAATTCCTAGAATCATTTATATATCTTATCATCTTTAAATAAAGATACTTTGACTTCTTCCTATTTGTATCTCCTTGACTTCCTTCAATTATCTCTTTGCTCTAGTTAGACTTCAAGTACTATGTTCAATAGGTATGGAGAAAGTGGATAACTTTGTCTTGTTCCTGATTTTAGTGGAATTGTTTTGAATTTCTCTCCATTTAATTTGATATTGGCTATAGCTTTGCTGTATATTGCCTTTATTATATTTAGGTATGTCATTTTTACCCCTGATCTCTTTAGTACTTTTTTGTTTTTTAGGGACAGGGTTTCTCTGTGTTATATTCCTAACTGTCATGGACCTAGCTTGTGTAGACCAGAGTGGCCTTGAACTCACAGAGATCTGCCTGCCTCTGCCTCCCAAGTGCCGTGATTAAAGGCATGCACCACCACTGCCCAGCTCTCATGTATGTTTCCATTATTTGTAGATTTTGTCTTTTCATAGTGTCATAGATTTCCTGAATATTTTGTGTTTGGATTTGTTTAGGTTTAATATTTTCTTTGACTGAGGTATCCATTTCTTCTATCTTGTCTTCCATGACTGAGATTCTGTTTCCTCTCTTGTATTCTGTTGGTGGACTTACCTCTGAGGTTTTTGTTTGCCTTCCTAAACTTTTCATTCCCTGTTTTACCTTATTTTGGACTTTCTTTGATGCTTCTGTTTTTACTTTGTTGTCTTAAACTGTTGTTGGGAGCTAACGTCTTCCTTGGGGGAGGGGGTGAAAAGGCACAGTGTCAACATCTCTGACAATGGGAGTCAGGTAGAAGGCATACAGCAGACTAGTTTATTTAACAATGGAGAAAAGCTTATATACTCTCCCAGCACCTAGGCATTCAGATCCACTGACAGTTGACATAGCATTGTCTCCCCTCATTAACTAGGCATCGTCAGGACCTCTGACAACACCTGTTGCTAGGCCCTCAGGAAACATTGCTTGGTAGTCCCTCTTTAGCTAGACATAATCAGAACCTCTGATAGTACCAGGTAGACCCTAGGTTTGCTCCTTTTGGCTTGGTAGGCCATAACTTCTTACGTTCAAGTGTATTTATCATTCATTCCACTATTTGTGTTTTTACTGACTTCCTTAAAGGATTTATTCACATCCTCTTTAAGGTCCATGAGTGTATTCACAATGGCTATTTTGAATCTTTGACTTGTGCTTCAGCTATATTGCATTTTACAGAGCCTACTGTAGTTCTGAGGGAGTCACATCGTCTTGGGTGTTAGTGATTGTGGCTTTGTGCTGGTGTCTCAGTGTCTGTGTTTGCGATGACTGTGTTTCTAGGTGTTGATATCTGTTTTCTTTGGGTGGGTGTTAAGTTCCTTGTTTCTGCTGTCCTCTCCAGATCTTGGGAAAATAGTGACTATGGCTTTCTTGGTAGGGAGTACTTCTGAGTCCCTTTTAGGTATGGTCTCTGTGGGTCCCATATAAAATGTGTTTCCTGGTATTGGGGCCTGACAGGAAGAAATGTGGCTGGGCTAGAAGTAGTGCTGGGACTGAGAGGGTCCATAGGATGAAGGAAATCTTGATCTGCCTTGAGTTTAGGCAGAATCCTCAGGGAGTGGCGTCTTTTACTGTGCTGGGGATGTGACTGAGGGATTTATAATGGAGGACAGGAAGGAGAGAAATTCACCTCCTGATTTTCAGATTGGTGTTGACAGAGGTCCCAGGTAGAAAGTACATCTGGATATTGGTGGCTGATACAAAAAGATGGAGTGAGGGAGGAAGGCTGCATCCTGCATAGGTTCTACACAGTTCCCAGGGATTAGAGAGAGGGAGCTGAATTCTGTTACAGGGCTGGGTAAGACTAGGGAATTTGCAATGGGAGAGGAAGGAGAATGAAAATCAGCAGTATGTACTTTTAATCACTCAGCCATACATATCTCCAGCCCCATTTTGTTTGTGTTTTTAAAGACTGAATCTCATGTGGCCCAGGCTGTCCTTGAACTGGCTATGTAGCCAAAGCTAGCCTTGATTACTAATTTTTCTCCTAGTACCTTTCAAGTGATGGAATTATAGGCATGGTTTTGTGTAAAAAATTGTTTTGAGGCCATCTTCCATTTTGTTATTTGTTTCATGGTATATTTCAGGGAACAATTTGTACTAAATACATACTACCTTGGAACACGAGCTATGGTTTTCTGTGTCTGTGTCGTGGTGTTTTATTAAACATACACTCAAAATAAAAAAATAAATTAAATCTTTCAAAAATATTTGAAGATAATAAAACGTGTCAGTTCTTAAAATTAAATCATTTATTCTTCCCTACAATTTATCATTGATGTTCCTTGTTTGCTTGTTTATTGACGTTTTAGATTTACAATCATTCTGTAAAGTGGGTATTCTTTTTTGTAACCAACCTACTGAAGTCTGTGGTAGGTTTAATGTTTGGATAACAGTTTCATTAAATAATTTGAACTAATACACTTACTAACCTTCACTTCAGCATGTCATTTGTGTTTTGGGATATGTCTTTAGCACTCAACCAGACAGTTTATAATTTGACCTTTGCTTACCTTATGCTTTTCTTTTGGCTTGTGCATGGTTAGTTAGTTTTGGATGACCAGGGACTTCTCAAGTCTCTTTTGGGCATTCACACATCTCAAGGCATGTATCTATTTGCATGCAAAAATGTCTTTCTATATTTCTAGTAATAGCTTGGGGCCTTTCAAAGGACCCTGCGAACAAGCCATTCTCTGTTCTGTTATTCTCCAATTTTTTAACAATATATCTTGATTACACTCTTACTAAACCAATTTGCTAAGCTTCTTCCTGCTAATACAACTTAAAATAATTGTGAGTGTTTGCTTTTTGACATTGTCATTAGTATCTTTTAGGCAGAATTAGTTTCAAGTCAGAACAATGAAGTTCTCAGGATCTGTCAAATTGGAGAAATAGAGAATTTTTTTTAGAGTAAGGACTTAAAACCTTTAGGCACATTTTGCTCCCTTCTGTGGCTTCTGAGCTATTGGTTTGCACAGTTATTGCAGTTGTGGTGTTGTTGTTTCCAGTATTGCTGCAGAATGGGAAGACAATACTTTTCTTAGGATAACTTGAGTGTACCACAAAGGAAATCTGTTTTTTTCCCCTTGAATAAACAACGCTCAAGTTAAGCCTTTAGTTGTGTATGTGCAATAGATATGGTAAGAAATTAGCCAGGAGAGAGAAACGAAAGGCTAAAGACTCAGTTTGACCTCAAGCAGTGAGAGCCAATTTTTATTATTTTAAGAGGTTGTCACCCCAAGAGCCTGCTGGGAACAGGAGAATGTGCCCGCCATGTGGGATCTGAGAATCTGATTTTATAGTTGAGAGAAGGGAGCAGGGAGAACCTCTCTGCCTTTTCTGAACCCAGAACCTACTTTTTGGAGAAAGGGTGGAAGATAAGTCAGATTGTCTGCTTTTGTAAACCTCCAAGCTCTAGGATGTGTGCTGGGGTTTTCTGCTTGCTACCATGTCATGGGGGGTGGGCAGATTTCTTGAAACCTTGGGCTGTTTACGGCCATAATTTTGTAGAGGGGATTTTCTTTATTCCAGACCCTTCACATACAAAGGATTAGAGAGTCATTTTCTGTCTGGTGGCCTCTTGATGGTGGAGGGGGTATTGTTTTGGAGTTTTTGGGTCTGGAGTGACTCCAAAAGAAATATTATTTTTATTTTGTCCTGTGTGGTGGCCTGAGTGATGTCAATGCTTTGATCTGGGAAGAACGTCTGTAAAATGTTGAAAAGACAGGATTAAAGTAGGGGGTCCAGTAAGGGGATGAACCGGGATGAGGTGGAAACAAAAACTCATCCAGAGGAAGAGACTTGGTGTTGAATTTTCTGAGCCTGGTTCTGTAGTGATATTTCACTTGTATTTTAATAAATAAAGCTTGCTCAAAGATCAGAAAGGGAAAATAGCCTCACTGGCCAGCCTTATAGACCAAGCAGCAATGGCCCACACATTTAACCCCAGTAACCACACTCCTTGCCATAGAAACCAGGCAGTAGATGTGCATACTCTTAATCCCAGAACTAGAAAGGATTATAAAACAGGAGGAGACAGCTCTCTGTTTTAGTCACATTCTGAGGTTTCCTGGAGGCAGGATCACCATTTTCAGACTGAGGTCTAGGTAAGAGCCAGGGGCTGCCTGCTTTGCTTTTTTGATCTTGAGGTTGAACCCCAATATCTATCTCTGAGTTTTTATTAATCATGCTTCATGGTCCCTATGTCTTTGACCCCCATCTTGAACTAGCTCAGATTTGTTGGTGTAGAAGCAGCATTGTTTCTGGAGGAAGACACAGATTGCTTCATTGACAGCAGTCAGGCCATCTAGCTCGCTTTGATATTGGAGTATGACATTGGCCAAAGAATCAAATTGATCCCTAATGGTGTCAAACTGATCTAAAATTTCTTTTAAGGCTTTCTCAGAGCTGGTAAGACAGAGGCTAACTGATGTAAAGAGACCCCCACTCTTACTGTTCCTAGTCTGAGTCCTGAAGTGGACTCCCCAGAGTGGCAAGAAGAGTGATGAGTTTGATGGCCCATTAGCTCATTGAAAGGTATTGATACTGAGTAAAAACCAGGAAGGTGAAGGGGTTTCCAGGAGCTGACAGATACAGCAGGTTTAGCTTGAATAGAGTGCGGTGGTAGAGGAACATTTGAAAGGATTTTCCTGGAGTAGATGAGTCAAATCTTCCTCCCCATCCCCAGCAATACTAGAAACCAGCAGAGGACTCAGTCAGATGGAAAATGGGAAGGCCAGATAGTCAGATAGTGCCAGAAGGACCATCTGGGATGAAGCGGCTCAGATAGTCTTGTGGTACACAGGTGGTGATTGGGACATTGTTGCATTGGTAAAGTTGGAGGGAACTGACACAGTTATACCTAGGAAGTAGGGGACCCATGAGCACATTAGGGGACCCTGTGAAGTAGGCTTAAAGTCCCTAGGGCAAATGTGGAGGAGCAAGTTTTACAAAATCTTGCCAAAAGATGAGAGTTATGTCCCGTTTAGGAAAGCCCTCCACTGTTTCAAGGGTTCCCCAGTATCTTTGCAGGTGCAGTGAAAGGCCAGGCCAGCAGTAGGATAGGGACTGGTTGGTTAGCAATTTGAGATACCCAGGGAGGAGACAGGGAGAAAGGCCCTATATAAACTGGAAGGGGCACTTGGGAGCCCCCCAAATCCAGTCTCTCCTCCTGGGCTTTTTTTTTGAGACAGGGTCTTACTTTGTAGCTCTGATTATCCTGGAACTCACTATATAGACGATGGTGGCCTTAAACATCGATCTGTCTGCCTCTCCCTCTTGAGTGCTGGAATTAAAAGTGTATGCTACTAGATCTGGCTAGGGTTTTTAGAGTCTTTCTCCCAATTTAGGGTTGGTCAGTTTGAACAAGGACAGGATGACTGATTGGCCCACAGCTGTGGCATCTGTTTTGCCTTGAATTTATCAGTCTGTCCATCAGCAAGGGCCTTATTTACAGGAGAAAAACCTACCAAGCCTTTGTTTTAAGGCATTAAGTTTTTGTCTCAGCCTGCTGTCTTAGAAGTTAACCATTTTTATTACCTAATTGGGGCTTCTTTCCCTATCTCTCTGCCTATCATGGAATCTGTCCAACTCCTAGTCCTTCAATCCCTCCTCTCAGAGGTCACTCTGTTAAATAGGGATTTTGGGGTGCAGACCACTCTAACGTCTTTCAAGCTGTCAAAAGGGGTGATGTAGAAGGGGCAGAAGTTTGAGTGCCTCAGAGGAGAGTTGATCTAATAGGCCACATTTAAACTTAATAGATGACAAAGATCCAGACATAAGACAGTCACATGATGACAGTGCACATTCTTGGAGTGTGCTCTGTGAGAGAGCGAGCATCTGCAACATACAAAAAGTGAGACTGTTAGGAATACTATAATTTTTCTTTAGATGTTAGTTAAAATAGTTGGGGAAGCATATGGTAGGAAGAAGACAGACAAGAAAACCATATAAAAAACCTTGTTGGTCTTCGTCACAGGTATTAGCAAAACTGATTTTTTTGTCACTATTGTCCATTACAAGATGGTTCAAGAGCTTGAGGCATCTTTTATTGGTAAGCATAAGTTAAGAGGTCCAGCCATTTGATCTCCTTTATTATAACCTTGTGGGGAACATTAAGGAATAAAATGAATGAAGATTTCTCAACATCACGATTAAAATACTTTTGTTTAGTAAGGTGCAATATCATAGTGCCGCTCAGTGGACTCCACAGCAGAGCCCTGCAGAAGAGTATGTGACTATATAAACAGCTTTTGTTCCATCAGACTCCCATGTAGGGAACAAACACCTGGAAGCTTTGGAAGTAAGTATTGATGCAAATTTCCCAACTTCCTCGAATACAAGTGGCTGCTTACTGGAGGTCCCTCTGTATTTCCCATGTGCTGTACCCGTGAGCAGGATAGCAGCGCTGACCGTCTCTCCTGCCCTCTTCCTTTGCAGATTACTCTTCTGCGGTCCAGAAGTTTTCCCAGACGCTGCAGTCGTTTCAATTTGATTTCATCGGGGACACACTGACTGATGATGAGATCAATATTGGTAAGTCTTCAGCAGCGTGTGGCCATGCGTTTCAAGAAGCCACCTAGACCCCAAGTAATTCCCTTCTCTTCTGGATATGGAGCAGTACGGGGTCCCCCTCATGCCTTTTGGTCTAGTGTAAGGCCCTAGGAGGCTGCTTAAGAATGCTAAGAAAACATCCTTTTTACTAACATTTACCCCTCATGTAGAAGCAGTAAAGAGGTCTCCTGAACCTTCACTGAAGCCACTGCCTAGCCTGAAAGGAGACTTTTCTTTAAATCATCTAATAAGTTCACTGTGAGATGTTGGACAAGCTGTTTCCCTTTGAGCCACACTCCTGTCTTCTGAAATTACAGTTAGTATCTCTCTGAAAGCTATTACAGAGGACATTGAATGGTGGAGGTAAAAGGACCTTTGTGTTTATTTTCATTCTGATGAATTAAAGCAAGGACCTGAGCAAACTAAGGCTCCTGTGCTAAATGCACCCCCCTACCTCTTTTTACATGTACATTTTATTGGGACCTAGCTACACTTATCTAAGTGTTGTCTATGGGTGTTTTGTTTGGCATAACAGCATTAAGTAATAGTGATAGTGACCAATGCCATTCAAAATTAAGACGTAGGCAAACTACTTTCTGACTAGACTGAGTTTGCTGACCTTGGAGTTCAGCGTAACGTATTTGCTGGGCTGGCCATGGTGGTACACGGCTTTAATCCTGGCATCTAGGCCAGAAGCACATGGACTTCTTTGAGTTCAATGCAAGCTTAGTCTATATGGTGAGCTTCAGGCCAGCCAAAGATGCAATAGTGAGGCCTAGTACGACCCTGTATCAAAAAAAGAATATTTTCCAGATGAGAGCGATGAACACACAGATGTTATGAGTGATAATACTGTTGCTAACAAGAAGTGATGTTTGCAGTTATATTTATAGTCCCAAGGATTAAAATGTAAAACATTATGATAAAATTTCATTGTAGCTATTTTGAATGATTTGTAAATGTATAAAGGATGCAATTACTTATGCTATTCATCCATAGTTAGTAGCATATTAGGCATACTGGTATATCAACTTCTGAAAATTTTCTCGTATATTTACTATCTTCTTTAAAAGATTTTTCTTTCCTCTTTTTCTTTCTTTTTTTTTTCTTTCTTGAGACAAGGTTGCTGTGTGTCCCAGGCTGGCAGTGAACTTCAAAGAGTTATTTTGTTTTTAATTGCGTATTTCCATATGTATCTGTCTGTAGATATGGGCAGATGAGTGTAGTGCTGGAAGAGGCCAGAGAGCCAGATACCCTGCAGCTGGAGGTGGTTGGGAGGCATCGGTCATGGGTCCTGGGAACCGAGTCAGGTCCTCTGCAAGAACAGTACCTGGTTTTAACTACTGAACCATCCCTCTAGTCCCTGGCTTTGAACCCATGATTGTCCAGTCTTGGCCTCTCAAGTGCTGGGATTGGAGGCATATATCGCCATGACTGGCTCATATATCCATGTTCTTCGCATGGAAACTATTTCTTAATGAATATAAAATTTAAGCTGGGGATATAGATCAGTTGGTAGAGTACTTGTCAGCTACGCAAGAAGCTCCAGATTTGATTCCCAGCACTGCATGAAATTGTATGGGGTTGCACACACCTATCTATAATCTCAGCACTTGGAAGGCAGAAGCAGAGCATCAGAAGTTCAAATTTATCCTTGGCTGCATAGTCTAGCCTGGGCTATATAGATCCTATCTCAAATAAGTGTGTGTGTGTGTGTGTACATACTTTTGAGTAGGCTCAAATAGTGATATTGCATAATTTTTACTTAAAATTTTATACAGCAAATTTTATTTTCCATTTAAATTTAAATTTCTTTTAAATTTCTTCCTAAGTTTCATGAGAAAGCAAGGACATTGTTTCATCCACTGCGTTTTTTTTGCCAACACCTAAGACAATGCTAGGTATACATTAGCTGCTGAATATATGTTTACCAAATGAGAATAATAGATTATATCAGCATTATTATATCTTATTTATATATTTGATACATTTATAGTTTATTTTCTATTTAGCTACTTTTGGGACTCACCTTACTTATAGTTTTCACTATTTTAAATGGTATCATGATAAATACCTTTGTATTAATAACATTGATGAGTATTTTAATTAAATGGGGTTGTGGACCTAGTGAGGTTGGTACTTGTATTTGAGTTATTACCTTCTGATTGGATTTCATTCTACTTATGCAGGAAGGTCCTGGTCCAAGAGCCTGACTTACTAAGATTATCAATGGCTCTGGAGGCCGACAGTCTAGGTTTGACTTACAGATCTACAACTTATTTGGTGTGTTCCTTGGGCAAGCAATTTCACCTCTTTGAATGTTATTTTTTTTTAATCTGTAAGATGAGTATATAAGTTACTTTTTTATTGCTGAGACCAAGTTAAGAAAAGCCAGATTTATTTTGGCTCAGTTATTGACTAGCAACTATATGCCAGAGACCAAGCTAAATAATTTACATACATTCTAATCTACATGAGTTATTCTATTTATTCCACATAGACTTATGAAGTAAATTATATTCCATAGTTCACAGAAGAGAACAATGGAGGCTCAATAGGTTCAAGTAACATTGCTAATATCCCACAGCTAATAAAGAAACCTCAAACCTGAAGCAGACATGAGACTCCAAAACCTTTTACTTCTGTAATGGTTAATATGTTCAGTTTGACAGGATTATAAAAATACAGGAGAGAAACTTCAGAACATACTTGTAAAGAGTTATCTAGATTATGTTAGTCTCTAAGAATAACTGTAAGGAAGCACACAGCTTTATTCCCAGCACTTCAGAGGTAGAGGGGACAGATCTCTGAGTTCAAGGTCAACCTGATCTACAAAGTGAGTTCCAGGGCAGCCAGGGCAACACAGAGAAACCCCGTGTCAAGAAAAAAAGAGATAGAGTATCTGGGAGGGGTTATCTAGATTAGAAGAACTGAATTAGAAGACCCACTCTAAACATGGGCAACACCATTCCATGGGCTTGGGTCCTAGACTTACTAAAAAGGAGAAAGTGGACTCTGTATGCGTGTTCATGTCTCTCTGCTTCCTGTGGATGCAGTGTGACAAGCTGCCTCAAGCATTGCTCTCCTTTCCCCACCATTGTGGACTGCACAGATAAACCGTGAGTGAGAATAAACTTTCTTTCTCCAGCTAGCTTTTTATCTGATATTTTGTCACAGGACTGAGAAAAATAGCATCCATCTTAGAAGCCATGCAAGCTGAGGAAAAGACCAATGCAAACTGAAGGCACAAATGTCATAGCCTAGAGTGGAAACAAACGCCCTTATTTGGCCTTGAGCTTTCCCCATTGAACACAGACTGTTCAGGGGAAGACCTGGAGCTGAACGTCAAGCCATGCTTCAGGGAAGTCGGGCTTTCTCCATGAGCTATAGAATCATTTCCATTTCTCCTCGTGTCTTACTACTTTTCTGTCACTGTGATAAGACAGCATGACCAAGGCAACTTAAAGAAGAAATAGTCTATTTGGGGATTACAGTTTCAAAGGGCTAGTCCATAGCCATGGTAGGGAGCATGACAGTGGACAAACAGGCATGGTACTGAAGTAGTAGCTGGTTCACAAGTATATGTATGGCAGG
>LOEQ01004161.1:41217-56946 GCA_001685075.1 Bramus lutescens | reverse complement strand
AAGTATTCATCTAGCATCTGGGTCTGTTACTCCTATTTGTACAGCCTTAGTTAAGCTTTGTAATAACACACTAAAGGGTTCTCTCTGGCCCTGTTTAACCTTGGTATATGATTCAATTCATTTTCCTAGTTCTTGAATCTGTCTCAAGCATTTATGGCTGCTTTGTTGCATAGGGACAAGATTTGTTCATTGTAAAGACCTTGAGCCTGTGGGTCAACATAAGTGCCCTCACCAAGAATTTGATCTTGGAATGTCTCAAATCCTTTTGCTTTTCCCCGTTGTTCGAAAAGTTTAGCCTCTTCCCTGAAATAACATTTAAATATCAGTTGAGGCCCATCATCCAGGACTGCTGAAACTAACTGAACCCAGTCGTGTGGTGTAGCTTTAATGCTAGAAGCCCATGTCTTCATCATCTCCCTAACAATACAGAATACTCCCTCTTCCCTGTGTCTGCTGCAGTAACCTTCCCCAGAGCCATTACTTTCCCATAATTCTGTCTTGTCACCAGCCCCTTTCTTTCAGACAGAATTAGATGCACCTGTTTTCTACTCTGGTTCCATTTCTCCCATCGCAAACTGTGCCTCTTTAAGGGTCAGTTATCTCATCTGAAAATGTGATGTGAATAATAAGTTTTAAAGGTCCATTCTGCTGTTAAAATTAACCACAATATAAAAGAATAGTAGTAGATCAAATTCACTTTCCTTATCTGAAAATGAGAGGAGTGAACTGTATAATTTATGTGTTTTTAAAATTCTATGACTAATACAGACCAAGACTAGACCTTAGCTAGGTCATTAACCTGTCAAAGGATACATTTTTAGATTTAATGAATATTCCAAGCCAAATATATATCTAGATAACTTAGCTAATATAATGTCTTATTTATTTACCCATGTTTTAAGTGACAAATACTTGTGAGTTCTGTCTCTTTACTGGCAGTGTGTTGTCTGTCCCATCAGGCTCAACATTCCTGGAGGACACCCATTTTCCAAAGGATGGCTTCCTCTGTAGGAATCTCCCGTAGGAAACTAAATTCTGCTCACAGAGATGTGTATACTCCCTAAGAGAGCATGACTGCAGATTGTATTGTTTGTAAGACAGGGGCTTACTATGTGTGCCAGGCTAGCTTTGAGTTCATAATCTCCTGCCTGAAAGGCTTGAGTGCATTACCACACCTGGAAAACCAGATGTGCTTTTTGTTTGTTAGTTTGTGTAGCCTTTGCGTATTTGAACTATGATGTGCTTAGTTCCTTATATGCTTTTATAGCCTTTGACACTGAAAGAAAGTTATTATTAGGTAATAAGTGGGATAAAAAAGCTTCTAACCACATGCAGAGTTTGAATTTGGGTGCTGGTGACAATATGTAGAGGCTCATAGGTGCGAAACATCTGCTCTACTACAGCAATAAGCCCCGTACTACACCAACCAGATTTTATACTTAAACGGAAATATTTTAATGTAATATTTTCAAAATATTTACTTTCCCCTCTTTGACAACATTGTGGAAGGTACTACTTTTATGATCATCCCTGCCCCTATCAAATATTCAATATATATGTTATTTATCATGCATTATCTCTTTTGAGCTTGCTACAACCCTACAATACAAGTATCACTCTTCTCTTTATTTTGCACATGAGGTAACTCAGGCTGGGAAATAAGAATTTTAAGAAAGCTAGTATTTGAGCTCAGTGATTAGCTCCCATATTAGAAAGGTTGGTACATGCATGAAGTCACTTGATAATGTGTATGAAATTTAACTTGGTTTCCAATTTTTAGTCCTTTTAGACATTTATCATGGCCCCAAAATACTTTTGTAGAAGACTCATCAAACCATACATATTGGTTACCTCTTATAAAACTAACATTACAAACACCTTAAAACTCAGTGGCACATATTAGTAAGCATTTATTTCTAGCTCATCTATATATTAGCTAGAGTGGCTTNNNTGACTTCAGTTGAGTTTGATGGGACTTGGCTTGAGTCAGGGGCTCTCTTTTGATTTGTTCCATGTGTTTGTATTCTTCTGGGACATGAAAGTGGTAGTATATTTTTTCTTATGATAATAGCAACAATGCATGGCAGTTGCGAAGGGAAATAAGATATTTTAATGCAAGACACTAAGCTGCTACATTATCACTTCTTCACAAATGCAATGGCTAAAATTAGTCATCTGGATGAGCTCAATATCAGAAGTGAAATGCATTCTGCCTTTAGTGAAAGGCAATGCAACATCACATGGCAAAGTACGTGAATATAGGCAGTGGGAAGTTTGTGGATCAGTTATTCAGTCGACTATGTCCTGGCTGAACGTCAGTGATAATGAGTAAGAGGAAAGACTTCAGATTTATTTTTAAGACAGTCTCTTATGTATGCCAGATTGGCCTTTAATCTACTATGTTGTTGAAGATGACTTTGAATTTCTGCTTTTCTTGTCTCTGTCAAGTGCTGGGGTTACAGTCATGTACCATCATGCCTATCTTATGCTTCGCTGGATGCAGGGCCTCTTGCACGCTAAGCAAACATTCTACAAACTGAGCTGCATACTCAGAAAAAAGTATGTAATGGGAAAAATATTTTTGATGGAAACATAAGAGTTATAATGAGAAAAGGATAGAGTCTGGGGGAATCTCTTCTTAACCCTTCATTCTTTTTGTTTTCCTGTAAAATACATTTTAATTGAAATAGAGATACATCACTTTCCCCCTTTATTTTTCTTATTCCAGCACCCCCCATACCTTTCCTGAAATTCCTGCCCACAAATTGATAGCCTCCCTTTCTTTGATCTCTTTGATGATAGTTGGGATAGAATTTAGGAACTCACATTTAGAATGTCTGATTCTCTTGTCCCAATAGAGAGTTGGGAGTCACACATGCTAAGCAAGTGCTTTATATCTCGTTTTCCCCGGGATCCCAATCTTGAATTGTTTGATATGATCTTGATATTCACTCTACAATATACTTGAACATCTAATGCATTTATAACATGTTCATTGAATTATTTTCATTTTATGCTTTGTTTTGTTTTTAGTTTGCTTTTGTGATGATAGGGTCCTACTGTGTAGCACTGTCTGGGCTCAAATTCACTATGTAGACAAGGATGACCTCAAACACAGAAAGAGAACCTCCTGCTTCTGCTTCTTGGAGTGCTAAAATTAAAGTTGTATACCACCACACCTGGCTATTTTCTTTTAGGTAATTAGATTTATGTTTTCTCAACTAGGTAGCAACAGAATCTAGACCGGAATCTTGAGGTCGTTTTCTCATTTTAGATACTCATCTCAGAAGGGGAAATATTTGGATATGGGGAAGGTTCTTAGTTCTTATATCCTCCTGAAATTGACTATTTTTTTCTAATTCTGTTTCCCACATTGCTATGCTCTTCTGTTTCCATTTCCTGAAAGGTGGTCAAAGAGAGGAAGATGAAAATTATGCCAGGAAGGGCAGAAGTTCAAACTGAAGAAGTATTTGCTTCATGGACTCTTGTTTAATGATTCTGTATTAGGGCCAGTTGACAACATTGTGGTCCTCCCAGAGATCTTTCAAAGAGGTCATTTGACATCTTAATTTATGTTAAGAAAAAACTCATTGGGATAGATATGAATCATGACATCTTCTAACTTTGCAATGTTTAAGTATACACATATGCTTGAATATTCATAAGATGCTCACATAGTATTCATTTGGGGGTAAGAATCACTTATTGCTAGTTCACAGATTAAGAAAATTAAATAAATAGCAAAACCCAAAGGCACAGAGAAATGGCATCGCTCTAGCATCCAGCATACTGTGCAGCTGTATGAGAATATCACAGCACATCAACAGAAGTGAACATACTAATTCTTCTATTTACTATTTCTATGGTATGGAATCATTTTACCTTTCTTAGCTGTAATTTTGACTGTAATGCATGGGTAACAATTCCATCCGTGCTGTATGGATTAAGTGAGATCAATTATAAGAAGTGCTTGATGGTAAATGTTAGTTCCTTTACTGTGTGCCATTAATGTGAAAACATAAATTGTCTTTATACATATTCCCTTTAAGTTCTGCAGTGTAAATTAAACTTTTATGGTGGTTTAAATGATAGCCCCTCTTAGGCTCATTTTCAATGAAATCCTTCATAGGCTCACATATTTGAATAATTTGCCTCTAGTTGTTGATACTTTGGGGAATGTTATATAACCTTAAGGGGATGCAGCCTTGCTTGCTGTGAAGCATATCATTGGGTGTGGGCTTTGAGAGTTTACATTGCCCCATTTCCAGGTTACTCTGTTATTTTTCTTAGGCACAGTGGATGAGCCTTCATCTATTGCTATTTCATTCAGTAATTGTGACTCCACAGTTACTGGCTTACTTCTCTGGCAGTGGCCCAGCCACTTTNGCATAGTGTGAATTCTGTTCCCACAGGCCGTGACTCTGCTGCTGCCACTAAAGGTAGCTTTGCATAAAATCTCAGTCATTCCATTTATAAGTAAGACTTGAGAATCAAAGGCTGGGGTGAAAACCTGATAGCTCAAAGAGTTTGACTAGCACCTGGCTAAACTTATATCCTTGGTAGTATCTCCAAAAGAGAGCATTCTTCCACTCCACCAACCAACCAAACAAACAAAAAAAGCCAAACCACTCCAAATCCCTCCTTACTACTTCCTGTGCATCTCTCTATGTCTACCACACTCCCTCTGAGGCTCTATGATTACCTTTCTTTCAACTAGTTGCTAACTCCTGACCCATGTTTAATTGGCTCATATCAATGTAAAATTTTGGGGGTGAATAGTTGATTTTTAGTTTAAAGTATATTCAATAATCTACCCTTTTCTCCTATCCTTTCTACCCCCTTTTAAAGAAAGAGATCTTTATTACCCCTTTCTGTTTATTAAGCATATCTTTTAAAGTACAATTAGATCACTCTATAGCTGCTTGTCCTATGGGATTGTGTGGTACACCTGTGATATGCTTTATATTGTAATATGCAAAAAACTGTTTCATTTGACTAGAGACATATGGTGGAGCATTGTCAGTCTTAATTTGTGCAGGTGTACCCATGATAGCCATGACTTCTAATAAATGTGTAATAACAGAATCGTCCTTTCCAGAACTTAAAGCACTTACTCATTGAAATTCTGAATATGTATCTATGGTATGGTACACATATTTTAATTTTCCAAACTCTGCAAAATGAAATACATCCTTTTGTCAAATTCTTTGAGTACCTTTTGGGTAACTTCTTTCAGGTAATGGAGTTTGATTATACAAGGAACAGGTAGGACATGGCCTTATAATTTCTTTGGCTCATTGCCAAGTGATTGAAAAATCTTTCTTCAAACCCTTGCTATTAACATGGTATTTCTTATGAAATTTTAGCTGATCAATTTTATCATTACTGTGTCTTAGAGGGCCTGCTAAACCTGTATGGGATGTGATATTTGTTATATACAAGGATGATTTCTATGTTTGATTACTTGTTGTAGTTAAATAATAACAAAGTTAATTCTGAATCATCTGGAATAAATTCAGCAGTTTCAATCTGTTTTAAAAAGCAACTCTTTCTGTATATTAAGAGTTTGTAACTATATTTTGAGGTTCTGAAAAATCTGATAATACTATGGCATGTATTTATGATTTCTAAACTAGATCATAAGGGCTTTGAGCTACTTAAGTGTTCTGACTTACCACCTGCCTTTCCTGATTTATTTGCATCAGTGTAGAATTTAGGGGCCCCAGAAATTGGTTTTTCCTTTATTATCTGAGGTATAATCCAATTAGTTCATTTTATTAATTGAAGTCTTTTGCTTTTGGGATGTTTTTGCTAATCTCTCCCAATGAATTACTGCAAGCTCTTTGCCAGTGTTCACTTTTTGCCCATAATGATGCAATTTCAGCATTAGTAAAAGGTACCACAATTTATGCCGTGTTTATTCCAGCTAATTGATTAAGTCTCAACTTTCCTTTTAGAATCAGTTTAGAAACCTTTTCTATATATGTCTTTAATTTTTTACTCTGTCTGTTAAAAAATCCATTCTATGATATTATCTTCTCTCTGAATAAAAATTCCTGTAGGAGAATGAGTGGAAGGTAAAATAACCAGAATACAATTAAGCTTTTGATCTAAGTGATCCACATGTACATTCTATAATTTCTTTTCAACCAGTGCCAATTCTCTCTCAGCCTCACTTGACAATTTTCTTGGACCATTTAAGCCCTTGTCACCTTGTTATGTTTGAAATAAATTACTTAGTTCTTGAGTTAATCTAATTGTGGGCTGTAGCTAGTTGATATTTTTCAGCATTTTTTGAAAACCATCAAGTGATCAAAAGTATTCTTTCCTGATTTGTACTTTCTGTGGTCAAATTTTCTGTAAACCTATCTTATATCCTTAATAAATAGAATCTCCTCTTTGCGTTTTTTTTTTCAGGAGCAATTTGTAATCTCTCACAAGGCAAAATTCTCTTTACTTAACCATTTTTTTCTGAAGTATCTGTGTCTGAATCAGTCAATAAGACATCACACATATAATGGTAAATTATAGGTTGAGGAAACTGTTTAGCTGTTGTATAAGATATTGGTGGGACAGTTTAACATTTCCTTGTGGAAATATTTTCCAGTGGTACCTTTTAACTGTCTGGAAATTATTAAAAGTAGATACTGTGAAGGCAAATTTTTCTCTGTCTTTTTCTTGTAATAGTATGGTGAAGAAAGAATCTTTTAAATCAATAACTATAAGAGGCCATCCTATAGGTAACAAAGAAGGCAAGGGATTTCCAGACTGTAAGAGCCCTTGGGTGAATAACCTTATTAATAGCTCTTATATCTGTTATCAGTCTCCATTTTCCAGATTTCTTTTTAACAACAGTTACAGGAGAATTCCAAGGACTGGTTCATTCTTCAATATGTTGAGCATTTAGCTGCTCCTGTACCAGCTACTCTAATGCCTGTAATTTTTCTGATGTCAAAGGCCATTGTTCTACCCACACAGGTCTGTCAGTTAACCATTTTAAAGGTAAGGCTGTTGGGAACTTTGAAAGTTCAGCAGCTGTTAGGCCCTGCTCATGTATAACCTGGTGCTTGTTCTTGATAATACCTTTTAATATTTTTCTCAGAAGAATTCCGTATTTTACAGTTTGTTTCTGAGATTTAATGAATGTTAATATGTGTTTTCCATTGCTGCACTGAATTAGTCCCCACAAATTCATTGCTATGTTAGCCACATATGGTTTCAATTTTCCTGTCTGTCCTTCTGTACCTATACACTCAGCCCATCTTCCACTTTGTTTTACCTGAGATAAAGTTCTAATTCCTAGAAGCTGAACATTTACCTCCTGAAGAGGCCAAATTGGATGCCAGGATTTTGGTGAAATCACTATGATATCTGTACTCATGTCAAACAAACCCTCAATTTTAATGCCATTGGTTTGTATTTTTACCTTTGGTCTTTGATCAGTTATAGAAGTTTGCCAAAATACTCGTTTTATGGTCTCTTCTGAAGATTTTGTTTTATCTGCTGATGTTGTTCTGGCATCTAGAGAAGTATGGTTTTTAAGAACAGGCATTAAATTTTTAAATTCTTCTGTAGAGGGGTTCCCCCAATAATGACAGGGAATGCCTGAACCAAGTTTGACATCAGGGCCTGTAAGAGGCCTCCTAAGTTGTTTCCTGATGGCAAAGGATTACCTTACCTGTCTCGTGTTGATCTGCCCTCATTAGTCCAACGCTGACCTTTGCCACACGTTCTACATATTCCAGAAGGCTGGTGCTTCTGCTTGGATTATCTAGAAGAAACATTGTTTCTAGGAACACTTTGCCTAAAATCCCTTTTCATATGACCTTGCTTACCACAACTAAAACATCTGACCTTTTGATTTTTATTTAAAAAATTCAGGAATCACATCTCCTGTCCAGGTATTATCAAAAGTGTGAGATCAATTATCAGCTGTGTTTTGAATCCATTCATCTATGGGTGTTGACCTTGCCTTTAAAGGCCCAATCTCCCTTTTGAATTCTGAATTGACATTTTCAAAATTCAAAAATGTAGTTTATTTTTTTTTCCTCTTTGGGGATCCACCACCCAACTCCCAAATAAATGGGAGGCTTATTCTTACTTATGAATGCCTGGCCTTGGTTTGGCTTATTTCTAGCTGGCTTTTCTAACTTAATATATCCTGTTTCTCTTCTTCTATGTTTTTCATCTGGGCTTTTTACCTTTCTTTATTTTATATATCTTTCTTTCCTTCTTATTCTGTGGCTGGCTGTGTGGCTGAATGCCTGGCCCCTGGCATCCTGTTCTCTTCTTTTTCTCACTCCTCCCCTTTCTCTTCCTATTTATCTCTCTGTCTGGAAGCCCCACCTATCCCTCTCTTCTGCCTATCTATTTACTGTTCAGCTCTTTATTAGACCAATCAGGCATTTTCGACAGACAAAGGAATACAGCTTTATAGAGCCAAACAAATGCAACACAAATGAATGCAGCACGTTTAGCATCATCAAACAAATATTCCACAGCATAAATGAATGTAACATATCTTACACTAATATTCCACAAAACAGGGATTCAATTAATATTTGTCTAATTTCTGGATATGATATAATTCTATTTAGAGCTGAAGTCAACCTTTGTAAAAAAATCAGTGAAGGCTTCTTTTGTACCATTTTAGTAAATAGCTCAATCCTCTTTTCTGCTTCTTCAGTCCTGTCCCAAGCATTCAGTGCTACGATACGGCATAGAACCAAGATGTGACTATCAAATATACACTGTCTTTGTAAATCAGCATGCTGTCCCAAGGTTAATTTTAATTTATTAATACAAATACAAATTTGGGATTCACAGTATGGTTGACTATCCCCCAACATTATACTGCTTCATATATCTGCTTCAAATTGTGTTTGAAGATGTGATTTCTTAGCTTCCTGTACCAGCTCTCTGCTCCCATGCTTCCCCTACCACCATAGGCTCTTATCCCTCTGGAAACATAAGCCGAAATAAACTCTTTTCTCCATGAATTTTTGAACTTTTGAACATGGTACTTTATCACAGCAACAAAAAAGTAACTAATAAAATCTTACAAGATTTATAAACCTTAGATTTGTGTCTCTGTACGATTCACTTATTTTTGGAGTTTTTAAGAAACATTACTGCTATAACTCAGGCTACTGTGCAACTCACTATCCTTATTCTGTAGCCTCTTGAGTGTTCCCCATTCCCAGGTGACTTATTCTTTTATTGTGCTTCAAGACCTGTTAATATCGCCTTCTCTGTCGAATCCAAAGAAGAAAGCGGCGGCAACTTCCCTCAGTGCAGATTTTAGTTTTTAGGTGCCTACTGAAAGGCACTGACCCCCTGTATTTTGTCTCTCTGTCAAATTGCAGAACTACATTATTTTAATCCATACCATAAACTATTACTGAAGACCCGAGGGTGCATCCTAGTGTTAGAACATTGAACACTTGCCTTGTGTGCTAGCCATTTTCATGTCAACTTGATACAAGCTAAAGCCATTTTGGAAAAGGGAACATCAGGGTTTTTTTTTTAAGTCCCTACTAGACTGATCTATGGATAAACCTGTGGCTCATTTTCTTCATTGATGCTTTATGTGTGCCGGCCCAACTCACTATGTCCAATACTGCCCCTGGACTGGTAGTCCTTGGTGTGATAAAATGTCAGGCCAAGGAAACCTGTAAGCAGCACTCCTCCGTGATTTCTGGATCAGCTTCTGCCTCTAGGTTCTGGTCCTCAGTGATGGACTGTGTCATGGAACTAGAAGCTAAAATAAACCCCTTTATCCCAAATTGCTTATGGCCATGGTGTTTATCATAGCAATATAAACCCTAAGACATATACACGAGGCCATGGGTTGAGCAAACCTAGCATCACTATCACTCCCACCACAGGAAAAAAATCCTGAATTATTGTTTCAGTTTTCTGAAGTCATTCTTTTTAGTAAGCAGCATAATAAGTCTTTTCTTTGTATTCCTGAGAAGGGCCTTCAAATGCTGCTGTTTGCAAAGGTCTCATTTCCTACTGACAGCAGCATCACCACCCTGTACAAGGAGTCATTAATACTTTGGTCACACAGACTGCAGACACTGATACAAGTGGGTGGAGACATTGATATTAGCTCACAGTCTCTTCCAAGTAGGAGGTGGGAGAGAGAAACAGCTGTCAGCTCCACAGCTGGTCTTGTCAACCCAAGTGGTTCCAAATTCATCTGGCCAGAAAGAGAACCTCCTTAGTCCATGAGAGATTTACTGAACCAGAACCAATGTCTTAAACCTTTGGCAGCTCATGTTAACTTCCTCTAAAGAGGACAGAAGTTGCCTGGCTCTGCCTGCCTGGACACAGTGTTCTCTGGACATTTGTCACACTCTTTAAGTACCCCATCCAGCTGCTTCTTCTGAGCAGCATTTCTTGGCGGAGCTATGCAATGCACAGGAAACACTTTTCGCGGGACACTTGTTTTCTTCAGCACTGACTTCGGCACATCCCATGAAGAAAGAATGACTTTCTTTTCAGTTGAAAAGAAAGATAGATCCTTGCAACAGTGTAAGAAATAGTAATCTCAGCCAGATATGGCGGTGCAAGCCTTTAATCCAAGCACTCGGGTGATTGAGGAAGGACGATTTGAAGGCCACTCTGAGCTATATAGCAAGGCTTTGTCTCAATACTAAACCCATACAGAAGAAACAGCACTCTCCGTAGCTATTTTGTGTTGCATTTTCTCTGTTTATGAAGAATGATGGTAGCTTAATGAGAGCACTCATGTTTTAAAAGGTGAAAGGAAAATGAGCTTTTAAGGTATATTTCTAGTCCTTACTGGAGTATGAGGGCCTTGAATGCTGGTTCCAAAGGCCTTGCCTTCTCTAGATTACCTCAGGCCAATGCCCATGCCCAGCACAAGCTTATTTGCTATATTTTGTCTAACACAGATAAAAGAATTTGTATAACTAGATTGCTAAATGTATGCTTACAAAGCAAGTCTTGAAATTAGAAGGGAAATTGTAGTTTGCTTATAGCTTTCATGCTTTGATAATTTCTTCTCCAGTTTTGTGTAGCAGTTGTAGTGCCTATAAATGGTATTATAGTGTTTTCATATACATATGATGGAGCAAGTGTTTTTGTTTCTAGATTGTGTTAGAGTAAATAAAATATTAATGTAATTCATATATTTCTACAATTCTGCAATTATTTTCATCCCTATTCTTCTTTTCTTCCTATTTATCCATTCTTTATTTTCTAAAAATTTTCATTCTTCCTCACATCCTTCTGAAAGCTGGAATTAGAGCTATGCACCCCCATACCAGATTTATGTTATTATGTATGCAGTGCTGAGGGCTCAGAGGAGGGACTCCTAAACCCAGACTAGGATATGGAGGCATTGAGAGACACACAGAACACACTCCATTGACCTAAAGGGGCGGGATCTTGAAGAATGAATTGTGGTTGGCCAGTGAAGTAGAAGGAGGAAAACGAGAAATGGAGGCACACTTTGTACAAAGGCAGAAGGTTGTTCCATAACCATAACACTGTCCGTGCTGGATAGTTTTATGTCAACTTGACAAAAGCTAAAGTCACCCAAAAAGGGGGGGGGCTCGATTAAAAAATGCCTCCATAATATCAGGTTATAGCAAGTCTTTAGGGCATTTTCTTACTGATTGATGGGGGAGGGTCTAGCCCATTGTGGTGGTGCTATACCTGGGCTGGTGGTCCTAGGTTCTATAAGAAAGCAGGCTGAGCAAGCTAGGGGAACAAGTCAGTAGTAAGCAATACACCTCCATGGTCTCTTCATCAGTACTGCCTGTCCCGATTGCTTTTGATGAACTGTGTTGTGGAAATGTAAGCTAAATGAACTGTTTCCTCCCCAAGTTACTTTGGTCATGGTGTTTCATCTCAGCATTACTAATCCTAATTAAGATTCCCTTTCCATCAAGGTGTATAAACCAAGTCCAGTAGTCAGTGCTCGCTTTAAGAAAAGCTATTTTAAGTAGTTTGTTCTACCTCTTAGTGGTTGGGTGTCTTTGGATAAGCAACTTAATACCTCCGAGATTTGGTGTTTTCATTTATTAAATAAGAGTACTATCCAGCACATTTTTAATGCTGCTAAAATAAGATATGAAAAGTGTCAGAATGAAAAGAAATTACTTTTAGGAGTATAAATACAAAGCTCTTAAATAAAATGCTAGGTATCTAAATCAGACAGTAATAAAAATATACCATTAGGGGCCTACAGCAATGGCTCAGTGGTTACGAGCACTTGCTGCTCTTCCAGAGGACCTGAGTTCAGTTCCCAGCACCCACATCTGGTGGCTCACAAGTATCTGTGACTCCATCTCCAAAGGATCTAATGCCTCTGCAGGGGCCTAGACTCGTGTACATACTCTCTCACACACAAAATTAAAAAAAATCTGAAAAAATACATCATAATCAGCTAATGATTATCTCACAACCCTACCTCAAAATCAGTCTTGGAAATCAAGCAGTGGGAGTTCCTTCATTTTTCATGTAAATTTATTTTAGCAAATTTAGAACTGAAAGGAAACTCAATAATGCTTGCATGATAAAACCTATAGTAAGAATTAGTGGAGAAACATTACATATATTCCTTTTACCTGAGGAAGAAGATAAGGCTATCCATTCCTATAGTACTATTTAACCAGATTCTGCAGGGCCCAACTGGTGCTCTAAGAATGGAAATTAAGTAATGTGTCAAGATAGGAATACATAAATTGCCAGACTTTGCAGATGATGTAACCACTTAATGTAAAAAAAAAATCATTGA
Source organism: Bramus lutescens (assembly GCA_001685075.1). Taxonomy (NCBI): domain Eukaryota; kingdom Metazoa; phylum Chordata; class Mammalia; order Rodentia; family Cricetidae; genus Bramus; species Bramus lutescens. Next base: position 44,174 of record LOEQ01004161.1, on the reverse strand, counting down.
TTATCTGCACAGGCCTTATATGAAATTTAGACAGCATGTCAATTATAAGCTATTTATGAAAATCATCATTATTATTTTTTACATGTGACATATTTAAGCAATATAAGTAGCAACACCTTTCGTATTACTAATAAATACATTAAAATGCGATATTTCCTGCTCCCAAATGTTTTGCCATATTATTTTACAGATGTTAATTCAACTCAAATTAATGTGTCCATTCAAATTTAGATTTTGGAAACTCTTACAATTCACCAGCAGTCTACCTTAAAAATGAATTCTTACCAGCATGAAATACTTTTTTATGTTAGTGACACATCACTCAAAGTCAGCATGGTGAAAACACTCTTAGAGGACCTCTATTGTTTGGCTGCCGTCAGCATTTTCTTCTAAATTACCTCACCAGATCATTTCACCTGAATACTTAGTGACTTTTCTAGCCCAAAGTTCCAGAAATCCTTACACAATCCTCCCCAAAACATGGTCTTGTGTCTGTCTCAGCCCTACTCCACTCTCTGGTACCAGTCTCTGTCTTAGGTTTCTATTGCTGGCATAAAACACCATGACCAAAAGCAACTTGGGGAGGAAAGGAGGCCAGGGTGGAACTCAAGGCAGGAAGCTGGATGCAGGGATCGCAGTAGAAGTCATGGAGGGGTGCTTCTTGTTGGCTTATTCCTCATAGCTTTTTCAGCCCGCTTTCTTATATATCCCAGAACCACCAATCCATGGGTCACACCACTCAGCAGTAAGCTAGGCCATCCCGTATCAACCATTAATCAAGAAAATGCCGCGTGGACATAATCTACAGGCCATCTGATGGAGGCATTTCCTCAACTGAGGATCCACTTCCTAAATACCATGAGCTCCTGTCAAGCAGAGAAAAACATCAGGACAACGAGTCTGTGGCAAATGTGGCTCTCAGCATTCATTAGAAGCTGTATGACTTATACTTGTGCTGAGCAGCAGAGAAGTTAATTACATTTCATCGCTGAGGAGAGTGAAGACTGTGTCCCCACCTCCATAAAGCTAGCTGTGAATTCTTGTTTCCTATCTAAATCTTCCAGGATTTCCCTTCGTTAGCCTGTAATATGCAGCAGTAAATACTTAAATAACACCAAAGAATTCAGTTGGGGAACTCCTTGATTCCTGTTGTCTTGGAATAGAGGCTGTTGGAAGTCATTCAGATTCATACAGATTAGCCTTTCCCAGATACATTTGCTTCATGGTTATGTTTCTTTTTTCTTTTTAAATGATGAAATGAATGATAACTATATGTGAAGGGAAGAAAGGGTGTTCAGCAACAGAGACCCGCCCCCCTCCCCCGAGTGCCACTTTTGGAGCAAGAGCTTGCAGAGGCTTCAGCTCTAACCAGTAGAAACTGCCTTTTTTGTGGAGTATAGTTTTTTTAATTATTATATTTTTAAAAAGAATATTATTTTACATATCAATTCCAGTTCCCTCTCCCTTCCATCCTCCACTCCCCTACCTCCTCCCCTCCCCTGCCATATACTCCTCAGAGAGGCCTCTCATGGGAGGTCAACAAAGTCTGTCACAACACTTGAGGCAGGACCAAGGCCCTTCCTGCTGTATCTAGGCTGAGCAAGGTATCCCTCCATAGGGAATGGGTGCCAAAGAGCCAGGAACTGCCTGTTTTTGTAGGTAAAATGATTTGGGATTATAGTTGAGGAAATCAAACCTGCTGAGCTCAGTACAAAACAGCACATTCTGCACTGGCTGTAGCTTTTCTTTGCTTCCCAGGAACTGCAGGAACTGATCACATGAAACCTGAACCTGTATCTTTCATTCTCATTCCATAGTATTAAAGCATTTAAGTTTAATGCAAAGCTTCTGTTCCATGTCTAGGAGAGGAAGAAGAAATTTGAAAAGGATGGTGAGAGGTTTTACTCATTGCTGGACCGGCACTTACACCTGTCATCCAAAAAGAAAGAATCTCAGTTGCTAGAGGTATGTTCCCCAAGTCCGTTCCTGACTCCATCCTGTGCTGTGTTAGAAACTACAGTCATTTCTACTTGGGAGGTTTCACCTTATAATGGCTCAACAAGGGCCATGAAAACATTTGTAGGGAATACCTGAGGTCTGGGCCCCTGGCTCTCCAAGTCTTGAGCCAGTTCCTCCACTACCTTCCTGTGTTAAGGAACTTCATTCCTGGCGTCAGTCCTACTGTGTGAAAGAGTTTTACTCAAGGATCTCCAGGGTCACTTTCAATTCCAGTTCCTAAGTCTGTGTTCAGATAGATTTAAACTGGTATTGTATTTGGAATATAAGGAGCAGACAGCTGCCCTTGGTGGTGTTACATTGCCTGTTTTGGTGGGGGCAGGAAATGCTTCTATGAGACTTACAATGGCTACAATTCTCCCAAGCCACTATTTAATAGATAGCTACCAAGTCATCATTACACTGGGTGGAACAAGAATAAAGCGACACCAATACAATGTCCATGTCCTTTTCCACCTTAGAGCTGGGATTCTAAATTAAGAATGTGCATTAATCTCCTAGCAGCAAGGCTCTTTCTGTACGGTGATACGTATGTTTATAAAGTCTTGAGGGACCTGGGAGATGAGGAGGTGAAGACTTATGTCAGAACAGAGGAATTCCCTCTATGGAAGAAAGGTGCCTTTCAAATTTGAGATAATCATTTGAAAAAAAAAAGATAAAATGTATGACAAGTAGAAATGGAGAATTTGCCCTACTGAAGCTAGTAGCCTCACGGCTGAAAAAGGCATGAGATAATCTTGAGAAGCGATTTGTCCAGAATTGATACTACTGTTAAAAGACTAGCGAAAGACAAGATAGTATAATCAAAAGCAGTGAACTTACATATTTCTTTTTTGTTTTTGTGTGTGTGTTCTTTTTTTCTTTTTTTGAAACAGGGTTTCTCTGGTGCCTGTCCTGGAACTAGCTCTTGTAGACCAGGTTGGCCTCGAACTCAGAGATCC
>LOEQ01004161.1:19144-34174 GCA_001685075.1 Bramus lutescens | reverse complement strand
CTCAGGACCTTTGGAAGAGCACGCAATGCTCTTAACCACTGAGCCATCTCTCCAACCCCCTATAGCCCATTTTTTTTAAAAAAACAATTTTGGTTGCTTGTTTCCTTGACTTTTTTTATTTTTAAAATATATATTATAGATATTGCTTCTCTTTGAACTTCTTTTCCACTCAATAGATTTATTCCTTAGCTGTGCACAAAGGTATTAGTTTTCTGAAGTTCCACTTGTCAATTGTTAGCCTAATTCCTGGGCAAGGGGAGTCCTGTTCAGAAAGTCCTTTCCTACACCCCAGTCTTGTAGGATCCTGTCTCTATTTTCTTCTAGCAGTTTCAGGCTTCACACTAAGCTGTTCAATTCATTTGGAGTCAATTTTGTGCGTGTTGCTAGACATAGGCCTCATTTTATTCTTCCACTTGTAGACACCAGTTTTCTCGGCCCTACATGCTAAAGATACCATCTTTTCTGCAAAGATTTTTGGCATCTTTGTCAAATATTAGATGACTGTAGTTACATTTACTAATGTTGGAGTTTTCTGTTTTGACTCATTGTTCTTTAAGTCTGGTTTTGCGCAACTATCATGATGTTTTTATTGCTGTAGCCCTGTAATAAATTTTGAGATCTAAACTGTGAATCCCACGGACATTTTCCTTTCCTTTCTTTTTATTTGTTTTTTTGTGCCTTTCCCATCTCCATCCCATTCATTTTCCCATCCCTTTGTATCCACCCTGTGCCCTTGCAACCTCCCCCTTCAAATAAAATAAAATTTAAGAGAACAAAAAAAAAAGAAAAAAAGAAAAGAAGGAAAAAATCAGTCTCATTATGGAAGTTGTAGTGTAACACACTGAGTCATACAGTAATCCCTTTATCCATGTACTTTACTTGCAAATGTTCATTACACAGAGTCAGGGAGGCTTCTGGTTTTTGCTACATTATCCATTTTGGGCCCTCACTGGAACACCTCTTGGTTATCCTGCTGCTGCCCTGTGTTGTGGAGGTCCTGCAGCTTTGGATCTGCAGTACCAATCTCTTTAACATGCTCCAGCAGATCACAGATGAGGTGGATGTTGGGGTGGAACAACACATAACCCTAGTTCGGGGCCTTGGTAGTTGCAGGTTTGGTCAGCCTGTCTGTCAGCTCTCTCTTGTGCTTTCCACCAAGGTGGGCTCTCCCACATTGCCTTGGCTAATTCACCCATTGCAGCAATGAGCAAGAGGCAGGGCCAGTTCCCCTGCTTTCACATCCTCAGAGTCAGTTCTTCTGCATCTACACCTTTAGGGCCAGCTCTACTTACTGTGTTGCCCAGGGGACACATAGGGCCCACTCTTTCCTAGTACGGTAGCTGAAGAGTGGGCAGGGACAGCTCTCTACTTTTATGAAGGCAGAAGGCAGGGTTATCTCTTCCATCTGCCTCAGGCATTGATGGGCATGCAGAGGTGGGCTGGGGGTGGGATGTCTCTCTATCCCGCCCACGCTGCTACTTGACAGATGAGCAATGGAGACAGCTCTCCCATGCTCAGAACATTGGAACTGGCTCACCCACCCCTGCCACCATCAACTGCAACAGCTCAGGACAGCAGACCCTGCACCTCCTGTGGGCAACACAACAGAGCCAACTCCATTGGCAGAGGTGTGGGTGAGCCAGCCTAAAGTTGTGAGCCTGGGAGAGCTGTTCCCATTACTCAGTTTTCTTTTTATGCAGGATTTCTTTGGCTAGTTCTATATGAATTTTAGAATTTTTTCCATTTCATTGATGAATATGGCACTTTGATTGGAACTGCACTGAATCCGTAAATTGTTTTGGTAGAATGGCCATTTTTCACAATTATATTCTACCAACCCATAAGCATGGAAGTTGTTTCAATTTTCTAGTGTTTTTCTTTCAATTTGAAAGTTTTCATTGTGGANNNNAGCTGGTTAAGTCCTAGGCGTTTCTTTAAGCTGCCGTGAGTAGAAATGTATTCATGGTCTATCTTTTAATGTGTTCGCTGTTGATATATGGGGTTGTTAATGAGTTTTGTAAGTTATCCTGACACTTTGCTGAAATTGTTGCTCATTTCCAGTTTTCTAGAGTTATTTTTATAGTCTTTTATGTATAATATATCATCTACAAATGAGGCAAATTCAACTTCAGGCCTGACTCTTTAGTTCCTGTTTTCACTAACTCTTGAGTGGTGATATCATTTCTTGAGATGAAGTTTGGGAGAGAAACAGGAAGCATTATGGATATAAGTGTGAATGTGGTGGACATACCTCTCTACCACATACTTGTCATAAACGTATGTGTATGTATGTGTCCATTACATGGTTTTTATGTTTATAGCTTGTTTATGTAGGGTATGTGCACACATGTTTATATATTTTATCTATTTGCTTTCTAAAACATCGAACATTTATGTATTTATAATTTGATAAAGGAAAGTTATATTTTCTTTTAGTTTGTTTATATAACTTGGTTTTAAATGGGTTTGAATGAAAAAATAGGTTCATTGTTATTGTGAGGGATATATGTGCTATGGTGTATATGTAGAGATCAAATGATAGCTTTGTGGAGTCAGTTCTGGCCTTTCAAGTTTATGTGGGTTACAAGGATTGAACTAAGGTAGTCAGGCTTATGCTGTAATGCCTTTACCTATTGAGCCATCTCACTGACCACGGATGGCTTGAATGTTCTGAAAATTAAAAAGTGGACTACTCATCATTTGTATGTCACCTACTATGTATGGGCTAGTCCTGTGGATATATATATAAAAATAAATATACATATATATATACATGTATATATAGCCACGTACACACACATATATATACATACATACATATATATATGTGTGTGTGTGTGTATATATATATATATATATATATATATATATATATAATATCTGTTACCCAAAATGCTTGGGACCAGAAGTGATTGAGATTTTCAAAAAAAATTTGGAATATTTGCATTAAAATAATGAAATATCTTAAATGAATTCCTAATTTAAACACAAAGTCTGTTTATGTTTCTTAAACCCATTATACTCATAACCCAAAGATTTAATGCAATATTTTTAGTGTGTTTGCATTTTCTATAGTATGCCTGAGATTTATCACATGAGGTCAGGTATCAAGTTTCCATTTTTGACATTGCATCTGCCCTTGAACATTTTCAGTTTGAGATGTGATATTTGTGGCTGAGAGATGCTGTATTAGTTTAGAGAAGAGATGTGGTCATTCCCTGCAGTATCTAACTCCAGAGTGGCTTTGTATGTAATCTAAAAAGACCTGGATTTGCTTGTTCCTTTCTGAGACCAAAGACAGCTGAAGTATTCAACCTAAGACCAGAGTTCTCATGTGTGTCCCTGCTTGGGCCACCCTCACTGCTCCTAACAGTGTGCTCGGTAACCACCCTGACTTGATGGTTCCTACCTTAACCAGGTAGGGAGTGCTGGTGACAGATAATGGTGAGTGTCTAAAGGTGGTTTTCGTCTGTTTCCCGTAGGTCTTGGCCTTTCTTCACAGCCTCTTCATTTCCAACAGCTTGACTGTGGAGCTCACACAGGATTTCCTCCCGTACAAACAGCAGCTGCAGCTCAGTTTACAGAATGTGAGTTGCATCTGGATGTCTTCACCTGGCTTTCCAAGGGGGCCCCAGGCGTCTTAACTTTGGAATTACAGGTTGTTGCACCGCAGCCAATTTACCAGGACAAAATGGTGTAGAGCACAAACATGCTAGCATAGTGGCGTGTTCTTGCTTTTTCAGGTTTGACACTTCCTCTCTTTGAGACTTCCTGCTGTTCAAACCTATCCTCTAATAAGGAATGCCTCTGTTTGCCAGGATTTATTAGGTGTTGGTACTTTTCTGTATCTCTCGCAGATCAGAATCCTGCTATAGGTGTATTTAATATAAGACTTAGTCCTTAAGCTAATTCCCAAGTCAGTTAAGACACTTGTTGTGGGCTTTATCATTATGACTGCCCGTGTTTATCTTCTTCCTTCTCCCATCACCTAGTACAGTTAAACACACGAATTTTCAAGGACTTCTCCATCTTGTGCATGCTAGTTCTATAAATGAGCACAGACACTACATTTTTATGTATCAGAGCATGAGAATTTATTCGTTTTATCACTTCGCCCACATTGATGAATATATATGGATACCATAAAAGTACCCTGTGTAAGACAATGTAGCAGTCTCTCGCATCCCTGAAAGAGATGTCAAGGTTTGCCTGTCTTGAAGGATCATATATGTTCTTCGAGTAGAGGTATCGTCACAGATAAATCATAATCCCTCAGTATTTGTTGCTATATGAAATCAAACCAACAATTTAAAAGAGGCCTAGAGAATGCAGCAATTGGTAGTCAGAGAAGGTATCACCAAGATCAGGTGACACTGGACAGAGTGCTACAGTGCATGACATTCATAGATGTGTTTTCCAACTCAAAACTACTGATAAGATGCTTGCTTAGGGGGACTGGGACGTACAGTTTTACCTACTTTTTTCTTTCTGCATCTATTCCTTCCTTCTGGGTCCTCTCCTTTACCTGAACGTGAGAGCACCTATTTTCTGCTGACTTACCAAATCTTTCTACAATCAAGTTGACTCCTCTGCCATGTGTCACTTGACAAATGTGAGCTAATACCAAGCGTTTGCATGTGTACTCATGGCTGACTCATTGTTAGTACCGTTGACAGCTGGGGCCAACCGGTGCCGTCCCTGTCTTCTTCACTAACATAAAGAAGTTGCCATGGTAATGTTGTCTTTGGGAACTTTCTCCGTAGTTGCCCTTATTGTAAAGTAAGGGCAGTCTAATCTCAGAATTTTAAGGTTCCTTATTTACTTGAAGCTTGAATTAACCCATTGGGTCAAACCTCTTGCTTCTTGTGATCTTTGTGTCTTTGTTTCCTTTCTAGTTCGTAATACCATTAAACTCTAGAATTCTTTTCTAGTCACTACCATTCAGAAGTCTTCTGTATGTTTTAGCACATGCTGTGAGCAGAGAAATCTCTGTACTGTATCTATGACCTATAAATACACAGTCTTGTTGGTGATAATGCTGATAATGATTGTAATGATGTCTTGACAGACAAGAAATCATTTCTCCAGCACCCGAGAAGAGATGGAGGAACTTAAGAAAAGGATGAAAGAAGCTCCTCAGACATGCAAACTTCCGGGACAGCCAACCATTGAAGGCTATCTCTATACCCAGGAGAAATGTGTGTGGGCATGCAGGGCTATTCCCTGGGCTCCAGTTGGTTTGCCTCTTTGCTTTTCTGAAGGCTGGGAACCCCTGTGTTCGTAGATTCATGCCAGATACAACGCCTTGGAGGGCAGGGCAGGAACAGAAGAAATACAAAAGGGAGAAAATTGAGGGGGAGTTAGGGTTATTGTGTCTCTAGAGTAGTAAGATCTAGATTTTTCTCTGAGATTCAAGATGAGGAATGTTCATTGTGTATGATGAACTTTGGGTCAAAGAGGTAGGGCCAAGAAGGCAGAAAGATCATATTTATTGCATATGCTACGTGCAGTGCTCTACAAACCTCACACCATTTAATCTTTGATTCCATATTCTGTTCATTTTACACCAGAGACCACTAAGGCTTAGAACAGGCACTCGATCTAAGATCGAGTTCAGGTGTATCCTATGCCAAAACTGATACTCTTTCCAGTGTATCCTATCCCACCTACCACTCCCAGGGCCTGTACAGTGTAAAGTGGTGAGCAGCACCCTAGTTTGCTCATCACTTTGTGTTCGAAGGGCTCTCCATACATGACTACCTAAGCTGTCTGCAGTAAAGTAAAATTGCCCCTAGTCAAGAACCTCTGCTATGTACTGTATGGTGCTTCTGCGCCTCAGTTTTCTATCTTGTCAAATGGCTGCTGCTCTGTTGAGTGAACACTCACCGAGCATCCTTTCTGCCAAATGCCATGTAACACATTGAGAGAAACACACACACACACACACACACACACACACACACACACACACACACAGGAGAGAGAGAGATATGTAATATGTTTTCTTTCTTTTTTTAATCTCAAAGCATTTCTCAGACTGATAGGAGAGATAGGAAAGTATATTCACGAGACATTTTGAGATATATCTTTGGGGCATATATCTAAGAGCTTCTCTGAGGAAGTGATGTTTGACCTAGAGCTTGAACGTGCACTGAGGGTGGGGCAGGTGAAGAGAATGGATAGGGGTTGGTAGAGAACTCCAGGTGTGTACTGCTGTATGAGTAGAGGCGCAGGAGTGTTGGAGAACAGGCTTGATGCTTAGGTCTTGGTTTCTTAAGGATAGCCCGTGTTGTCCTTATGGAATTATTCATTCTAAAATATATGTTGTGTGCAATCCGTTTTAAATACATATTGGGCTTACAGTACAAACTCTGTGCCCATTTAAGTATTTGGGAACTGAATAAAATTCAGTGACACAGGGACATAGAGGTGAGGGTGCCCAGTGACAAGTCCAGAATTGTCAGTTTGATCAAATTATGCAGGGCTTTGAGGATGGACTAAATTCTTTGGAGAGAGTAGGAAAGCTTGTGTGATTTACTTTAAAGTAATGCTCTAGTGGAATGGTGAGGACAGGTTTGCTAGGAGTGAATCAGAAATGGGGCAATGAGAAAAGTCTGTTTGAAATGATTAATGGGAGAAAAAGTACATCTGTATTTTATTGGTAAGTGTGATAAATATTAGGAAAACAAGACAATGATAACATCCTTTAACTAATTCATTGCTAAAGGCGTAGGAGAAGTTGAGATAGCTGGAGGCGGAACATGTTAGTATTGGTGTGGCTACAACCCAGTGGTCAAATGAGAGGTTCCACGAAAGAGGAACACTGGCAGGGCTTTCCAGCTTTTGGATGCATAGGTGACTCTATTCCTAGAAACGGTTGCAGGGAGAGTAGGCTTGAAATGAGCCAAGAATGGAGATGGGAAACAGTCGGTGAGGATCTCTGTGGGTACAGTGGGGGTGGGCTAGGTAAAGATAGAGCTCAGGCACGGGGCAGCGATGGACCTGGGCTTTGTCTGTAAAGAGCAAGCAATATGCTGGGACTCGGCGCCTTGGGTTCATTTTCAAGCACTGGAGAAAAAAAAACAAAAACAGTAAACATCTGCTTTGGGGAGCTGTAACATTCTACTAGCTTTCTTTTTCTTGTCTTTGTAGGGGCTCTGGGGATATCTTGGGTGAAATACTACTGTCGGTATGAGAAAGAGACCAGGACACTCACTATGACACCGATGGAACAGAAGCCAGGTGCTAAGCAGGTCAGTTCTTGTTACTGCTGCTTTGTGGGCCCATTTGTGTGAGTGCATCTCAGAAAATAACATATAATGACAAAGTGTCAAAAAATGAATTCTGTCACTGCCACATAAAGCCAGGATTTTGCATGTTCTCTTTGGCCCAAGTTTACGTGGGCCATGACTAAGATCAGGACTTTGTTATTATTAATTGGTTTGTGTTTTGAGAAAAGCTCTTCTTCTGTGACCCAGGCTGGCCTTGAACACATTGTGTAGCATACGCATGGCTTGAACTTGTAGCAAGACTCTTGCCTCAGATTCCTGAGTGCTGGTATTAACAGGTGTGTTACATCATACACAGGCGCTACCAGCAGGGTTTTGATTGTATCTTTACGTTTTCAGCCTATTTAGTATTACAAATGCCCACCGCTTATACAAAGAACTTATCCTAAATGTGGATGATTCTTCGAAGTGGCGAGTTTTAAAAATATAATTTCCAGAATGCCTCTATTAAAACTGTATGTGTGTGTGTTGGCCGGTGGTGGCACACACCTTTGTTCCCAGCACTCAGGAGGCAGAATCAGGTGGCTCTCTATGAGTTTGAAACCAGCTTGGTCCACAGAATGAGTTCCAGGGCAACCAGGGCTGTTACACTGAGAAAACTTGTCTCGAAAAACCAAAAAAGTGTGTGTGTATGTGTGTATCTCTTTNTGTGCATATATCTGTTGCCTGAAGTTAGAGTCACCTACACCACATTAAAATCTCTGTAAGTAGTTCATGTTTCTTCTGTCCTTTTCAAGCCTACTTTTCAAAGTGCCGAGGTAAGTTTACCAGGGAGAGGGTCGTTTACTCCCCTGAAAGAATCTGATCCTTTCCATGCATGGCAGTTTCTATAGGTAAAAACTGATCTTCACTTAATTTATTTTCTGAATGTACCCCTTTCATTTGCTCTCATACATGCTGTCAGTGTGCACCTTTTAATTATTTTCGTATTGTTGGAAACTTTAAGTATACACTCAAAGACTCGATTTAGGTGGATAGGAATTTGGAGAAACCTGTCTGTTTCTATTAATAACTGTTTTTGTAGATGACCAAACCTGTATACTTGTATGTAGAAAACTAGCAGGAACTGATTTTGATTGCAGACTCTTGGAAACCACTTTTTGCCTTGGTCTTTAAGTACAGAGCTTTCTATTGTAGCTTAAATGTAGGTTCAAGCTGGGGTACACCCTTAGGTAATTGTATAAGTAAGCTTCCACCAATTCATCTTGGGCTGTAGCACAGAAATTGGCCCCAATCAGGCAGAACATGTCTGTTGTATCTGAGTGGCAGGTGCTTATGAGCAATACTAGCCACAGTCTTTTGGTTTTCCATTTCATGTTAGGGCATGGGGGTTGTTGAGATGGGGTTTGCAGTAGCCCAGGATGGCTTCAAACTCATTTTGTTGTAAAGCCTGACCTTGAATTCCTTATCCTGCTGTTTCATTTCCTGAATTCTGGAATTACCTGAGTGTGTCACTATGACCAGTTTATGTGGCATTTGGGGTAAACCCTGGACTTTGTGCTGCTTTTAACTGAGCTACTTCCTATTTCTACTTTTTATTCTATACAAATTATTGTCTGGAGTCTGGACATCAGCTCTCTTTTCACAGAGAGAAATACTTTTTAGATTTTTTTTTGCATTCCTGTTCCAAAGAACACTGTGCCAAAGACAAAATCAGTAGACACCACTTTAGTGTCCTCCTAGCATATGAGAACAATTGAATTTTTCTTTCCCCCTTGTTTCATTGAGTGGACTCTTGCTAATCTGCAACTGTGGGAGCCCAACAGTGTGCCTAACAGGTTTCTTTTTCTGAGACAGAGTCTCTGTAGCCCTGACTGTCCTGGAACTCACTGTGTACAGTACCAGGCCACCTTGAACTCAGAGATCCACCCGCCTCTCCCTCCTGAGTGCTTGGACTAAAGGCATGCATGCCTGGCCCTGAGCCTGAGCGCTTTTAATGTAAGGAATGGAACGAGGAATCAAGTTCCCATTTAGAAGGTAGTGATTGAATAGAAATAGTTACTGAATTCACTCCATTTGTATTTGGAAATACTTTCCCCTTGTCAATCTTCTGACACCATTTCTTGTGGTACTTCATGTTTCTGAAAGGTTAATTACAGATAAATGATTCAATGATGTTAGTAGTAGTAGTAGAACCATGTTTTCCTGAGTGCTAGCCATCTTCCAAGGATATATGCTATGGTGTACCTTATTTCCTCTCTTAGTGGCACTGTAGAGCATATGTCATGAACCCAATTTACAGATGGAAGAATTGGCCCCTTTTCTTACTGTGACACTTACCAGTGTTCCCTAGTAACTGTGACGTCTTATTTATAATGCTTGGTTTACCAGTCTCCTCCAAAGCAGTATTTTATCAGAATTTTATCTTCCCATCATAACAGAAAAGAGAAAGAGTGATGGGTTTTGAGATCAATTAACTGGCTTTATGGGACTGTTGATGTGCCATGTCAGGGCACTTACTACAAGTCTACACTTGTGCCGCCCCACCCTCCCAGTTCATCCATACACTGGAGTTCAGTACTAGTTCCGTGGTAAACTTGCCTTTTGACCACAAACTAATGATTTCCTGTTACTCAGGTTCCTCTTCTTCATGAGGATAGTAAAAAGGGTGATGATTGTGTTCATAAATTCTTTTGAGCCCTGTTTACTAGTGACCAGAGATACGTAGATGAATAAGACATTATCTACGTCCTTAAAGATTTCTCAGTCAAGTGAGGCCCTGGAAATAGGACATTTTCCCATAAATTACAAAGCATGGGACAGACCATATGTAGAGTTGGAGGAGAGCTGAGCATGGTTTATCGGACAAGTAGCAGCCTCTTCAGACCAACAGTTACTTTGGGTGGAGAGAACAGAACATGCACTGTCATCAAGTCATTAAAGAGCAGGGTTTGTACGTGAAGTGTTCTATACCTGGGGGAGATGAAATACGTGGTGGTGGCTGAGANTGGAGTGGCGTGGATGGGGCCTAGGATCCGAAGCTGCCACACTGCTGATGCTAAATGGTGTGAAGGCTAAAGAGAGAGGGTGCCTACGTGACCTTGCCACCCACTGTAAGAAGCTTGCACAGCACATCCCAAGCAGTAGGATAAGACCAGCCTACTGAAGGCTTAATGGCGGCTTGAGTTCTTATAGTGGAAACAAAAAGGATTGACCCATACAAGGCCAGAAGCTGGGGCTGAACACAGTGGAAACAGAGCTCTGGGCTCCTCAGGTACAGGTGGTGAGGAGGGCAAGAAGCCAACCACACTTACCCCAGCTCCCATCCTCTCATTGAGGTGGCACGGTGCTTCCCTGGTTGGGCTCAGGGGCCCTGGCTGACTTCAGACAGCATATTTGATTGCAATTAAAAAGGCAGCCTTTTTTCCTAAAAAAAAATGCCAAACACACTGAGAGAAGTACCCAGTAGTTAACCAAAGAGCATCACGATCTGAAATTATGTATACACTGAGTTTCATTTTTACACTTTAAATTTTGAGGCAGGATCTCACTGTGTAATCCAGACCAGCCCTGAACTTGTTCTTCCCCATTGGGTTGGAGTGTTGAGATTACAGGTGTGTATGTATACCATAGTGTCTGAACTGGGCATAAATCTCAGCTTTGTGATCTAATTACTTTTTTAATTTGAGTAAGTTGGTATTTGCCTAGGAGTCATATTGTTTTGGATGGCCTAGTGCCAGGTCTGGAGCTTAAGAAGCATTTCTGATTTTGAGGCAGTAGGTCAATGGTGCTATTGTTATTAATAGATTGTGAAGTTAAGACTTAAGAGGAAAATTGATTTGCCAGGATCACATAGCCAGTAAATGGCATAACTAAGGCAGTACCCCAGATCTTAAGCTTCCTAGTTTAATGCTACCTTACTAACTTGCATGGCATTCAGGCATTTTGTTGCTCAGATTCTACTCTATGTCAGGGCTATTGTGAGGGAAGTTTGTGTAAAACAGATGCAGAAAATAATAAACAATCAATTAATTAAAAATACCTTGTATAGTATGTGGTTTATTGTAAGTGCTAGCTAAAAATTACCTCCTTTCCGGTATCACATTGTCCTTGTTGGGGGACAATCAATAGGGAGAGAGACAAACAATCGCAGATCAGGTAGTTTGTCTGTGGCCACCAACGGGTTTGGCAGATTTGTTTTTTCACAGGACTATTATAAACCACACTATCCCACATGTGTCAGATATAAAAATGTTGCTTTGATTAATAAACAAATTAGCTTATTCCCCACTCTTTTCCTACCTCTAGAGAGATCGTTTTTATGGTTGTTATTATCCTGAAGGCATTCACTACCACATCCTTTAGGAAGCTTCTATGCTCAACTTTTCTCACACATTCTACAGATGATCTCAGATAGCTACTTACGCAGCTGCAGCGTCCCTTCTCAGAAGCTTCATGAAAATTTTATTGTGTATACTTAATGCTGTTCAGGCAGTCCATTTCTCCCGCAGTGCCTTTAGGTGATGTGCCCTGGGTTTCCTATTGGATCTGCCATGCTTGGGAAGGCCTGCTGTGAGCATTTTCCCCCAGTCGTGGCCACTTATGCTTAGAATGGTGAGACACCATCTACCATGTTATTGTAAGATTTGAAGGTAAAGGTTCTTAGTGAGTCAATACATTCCTCCTGGTGTCTTGCTTGACACCATCCAAGTGACCCTGAAGACACGACAGGAAACAGAAGACACTTCTGTACATTTTGAATAAGTGCCTTTTAATGTTTCTTTCATATCAGGGACCTGTGGACTTAACATTGAAATACTGTGTGAGAAGAAAGACAGAGTCTATTGACAAGAGATTCTGTTTTGATATAGAAACTAATGAAAGGTAAGTTGGGATACTGGGAATTTATGGGGTCACTGTGTACCGTCCATGAGTTTAGCTGGGTCTTGTATTTTTCTCTCTGATTTCCTGTTGCTGAACATGAGCAATTTGTATATAGGCCAGTGCTAGTCCTGTCCCTCAGTCTGCCCTTCACAAAGGGTCCCTGTTAGACCAGATTTGGGGCTGGTTTGTTTTTTGTTTGTTTTGCTTTTGTTTTTGCTTTCTGTATATCCCTCAGTCATATTTACCTCACTGGCTCTGGGCAGAAAACATCTCCCCTAGAATTTAACTTGCTGTCACATATATAAATTTTTTTTTTATTTTCTCAATGCTGCAAAACTGACAGAATAATCATGCTTGTTCCTTTTAAGATGCTCTTGTATCACTTAGGGAGTAGATTGACACAATTTTGAAAGGAAGACAGATAGGGCAAAGGGTAGAGGTGATATTGGGGAGTTTTTTCATACTTACTGTAAAACAGTGCATGTTTTTCCTACTTTGAAGACATGTATGTGAACTAGAATAGTTTATTGACCCCAGATATTAGAACCACTGCTAGCAAATTTGGGGCGTGATTGTATTGTTTGTCTCCAGTGCTTTCTTTTTCTCTTCCCTAAAAGCAAACAGTTTAGTGAAGGATAATTGCACCTCATAATTTTTTTTCCTGAAATTTAAAATAGATTTTTTTTCATACGATACATATGGCTCTGATCCCTACTCTCCCAGCTCATCCCAGATCTTTCCCATCTCCCCGCCCATCCAACCAAGTCTACACTCTTTTTTGCTCATGCATTAGAAAACTATCAGGAATAAAAAATAAGATAAAATTAAACAAAGTTGAATAGCACAAAACAAACAAACAGAAAAACAAAGAGCTTAAGGAAAAGACTCAGAGACTCACAGAAATCACAGCAAACACAGAAATCCTCTAAAAAAAACAAAATTGGAAACCGTAATATGAAAGCAAAAGATACTTATCCTTTAAAATGAAAGCATTTAACATTGTGATGACAGGCATGCTTTCTGGTAAAGGAATTGGTTCAAAATTTGTCGAATAAGCTATTATTATTATCATCATCATCAACAACAACCTTTTTTTGTATACCAGGCACTGAGTAATGGAGAAGAATTTAGTAAAATGATCAAATGGCTAGAAAGGACCTTAATAAATTATAATATTATAGAAAAATCACTAAGGACCGATATCAACAAGATCAGTTAGACTGAGAGATTAGGACAATTTATTATCCAGAAATAAGTAACTATTAGCCCTATTTCAAAATTGGGATATTTTAGGACCCTCATGATTTTGGTTTTTGGGTCTTTATGATGTCTTAGTTAATAAATAGATGATCTCAGTCAAAATGACTGTGATAGTGAATATTTCTACCAGTAATGAGATGATTGGCATCCATTTTCCTGATAACATCAGGCCCTATAGGATAAAAAAAAATAACTGTGGGCTCTGACTTCCCTGCGTGAACCTGTAGTATCTCTGTTTTTTCGGCATCAAGATTTAATCACTTTTAAGTGTTTGAATTTTCCATGTCTGATTCCATGTTGATTCCCTTTTTGCCTTAAATTTGCCAGCTACATGTAGCTAATTTCCCTAACTCAAAGCAATCACAAACAGTTTGGCCCTGAGCGATTGACTGTGGCACTTGTTTATATATTTCTTGCACAACCTGCTAAGCTTGCCTCATTGTAGGTTGTAAATTTGTTCTTAATTCTTAGGTATGTTGTTTTTATTCTTCCCCAGAATTCTGAGGACCATTTAGAGTAGAGGCCTGTATCTCAAGTTATGATGCATCTGGGACTTTAGTTACCATATTATTTTCCCTTTAAAACCTTGTCTTATTGAATCCCCTCACACCATTTTATACATGAGGACACTTTGCTGCCTGAGGGACCAGCCTTTAGTAGCACAGGGCTCAAAGGGAATCCGCAGTCATCACACTAGACTGTTTTATCTGAGGGGGCAAGGGAAAACGACACTCACACTCTCTCTTGATGGTTTTCTTCTTTATTCTTCCTCTTTAGTCTCTATTATTTTCCTGGTGATTTCCTTCTCTTATTCTTGATGTTTTCCTTCTAATTCTGCCTTTATTCTCTCCCTTACAACTTATAAACCCCAGCAAAATCTTTCAGGCAATATTAAAATCACAATATGGTTATATTCTATTTTTCAAGTGAATGATTACAATGAATACAAGTAAAAAACAGCATGTTCTCCCATATCCCTTACATGATTAAACATCTTACATATTATAGGTGAAAAATTATCCCAAGAACCCACATACATTCATACCCAAGCAACTTGTTATGCATTAACGGTGTGTAAGCAAGCAAGATATTCTTTTACTGGCAAGCTGTGTTTTGTATTTACAAAGAAAGGACCAATTACTTTATTACTTATCTTGAGAGTTAATCTTATAAGGAATCTTAAAGGAACCACAAATCTAAACTTTTATTCATGAAAATTCAGCTCTACTTTAAATCTTTAGAGTTTATAAACCACTCATCATTTTTTTATATATCTGGAGATTGAGGGCAAAAATAGGTACAAGGAATTAATCATGGTCATCAGCCAATCCTAGCAAGAAAGACACATCACCTAATAATTCTTGGGCTGCTTTTGTTCTGGTTCCCTGACCTTAAAGGTTTCCTTATTCAGCTGTGTGCCTTGACTTCTCGGGTTTTTCACCACAAAGCTCTTTGACAGAAATGTATTATTCTAACTTTAAGTTATTTTCAAAGCTTTGTTTCAGCTATGATGCACGCTGAAACTTGTGAACACATCTCTCAACATTAAGATTAAAAGAATTTGCCGGTTGGTGGTGGCACACATCTTTAATCCCAGCACTCAGGAAGCAGGGGCAGGCAGATCTCTGTGAGTTCGAGGCCAGCCTGGTCTACAAGA
>LOEQ01004160.1:256434-267839 GCA_001685075.1 Bramus lutescens | reverse complement strand
AGGTTCTATGGTGATATGCAAGATATTCTTCAGTGTGGCTATAGGATAGGGCCATTCAGGTACCCTCTCCTCAGTCGCCCAAGGAACAGGCTTTTTAAAACATAAAATGAGCTTATAAAAATAATGACACTGGCAAAAATCCTTTAATCACTAGAATCAGCACTCACAACTCAATCAAAGTGGAATGAATGAAGCATCTTATCTACTGTAGGAAACTGAAACTCATTCTGGAGTAATTATTGTCAATTGATTTCAAATTGACAATCACTCTCATGAATTATATCACATATAGATAAGTAGTTGTGTTCTCATATCTTACTATACTTTTTCATAAAGTGTTTGTATGGTGCTTTTTCTTTTGCAACTGCATGATTAGAAAAAGAAAAGTTGTGTATTAAAGTCTAGAACAACATGGCTTTAGAGGGCAAATATCTAAATACGGCAGCTGATAGGTCTGTTGGTTTCATCAGAACTCCACACTTTTCCATTGTTTTGTTGATTAGGCTGTATTTTACATCTTCCTTCATAGCTGTGTTGCCATTACAGTCATTGATATTGTACTCACATCTGCAGCTAGGTTAGGAGCCTCTCAATAGCAAAGAACACATAGCTTATGTTTCATTAAGCCAAATGTGTAATGGAGGTTTCTGGGTCGGGAAAGTGTGAATTAATATTTGCTGGGATTTTATAATTAGGGTAGTCAACATTTTACACATTGAAAGCTTGAAGTAACATCTACAAGTATGTGTTTCCCCTACAGTAAATGATACACTTTGTTGGCCTGCTAAGATGGCTCAGCAGATAAGGCACTTCCTGGAAAAGACTTGCGCCATGAATTAAAGCCCCAGAATGCCTATCCATAGGTGGAAGGAGAGAAAAGGACTCCATGAAGTTGTGCTCTGGTATACACACCTCCTTAACCTCCATAATATGTAGGCAAAGACAATAAATTAATCAACTCTTTTGTCTCTCTGCCTCTTGTCTCTCTGTCTCTCATCTCTCTCAGTGTGTGTGTGTGTGTGTGTGTATGTGCCACCACATATATATGGACATGAGAAGAAATTTGCAGGATAAATTCTTACTTTCCACCATGTGGTTCACAAGGATCTAACTAAGCTTGGTAAGCTCAGCAAAAATGGCTTGTCCCCACTGAGCCTCTTTCTGGCCTAGAAATAACTTTTTTACCACTTTCTAATTTCTACTTTTCTTTTTTTTTAAATTTTATTGAGCTCTACATAACTTTTAAAAATGCATTTTGTTGTTTTTAAGGCATTTCCAGAGTTTAGTCTTGAATCTTTTGTAGGTATAGGATATTTCAATATTGATAAATACCATGACTTATCTAAAATAGCAAATTTACTAAATAAATTAACTATAAAGATGGCCATGTGCATTAAAGCATAAAGCAACTTAGAGCTGTAGTAATGGTAATGTTCATGATGTATGAATCATATCTCAAAGATATAGCACAAGTTAGTCTTAAATTTATATCTTCAATGAGGTTGAAGAAGTTGGAGTCTTCATTCAGAAGAAAACTACTCTAGACCTTTCAACGAAGAGTAAAAGGAACCCTTAAAGAAATAAAGCCCAAGAACACTCATGAAATTCTACATAAGTCTGGGTGTCTATATTAATATTTAATATTCTAAATGAGGAAGTAATGCTCTCACTAAACTTCCTTGATTCCATCACTCACAGCTGTTTACAAGTTACTTCCTACCATTTACAAGTGGACGATTGAGACATTGTAACACACAAAGATACATCTGCTTTGCAGAGAATGGAGTATGAGGATGCCTGTCACCTTGAATGGACCTTGGAAAAAGTCACAGCAAGAGAATTCCTACATTTTAGAAAGAGGAGAAAAATGTCAAATTGGATTCTCTGGGGGAATAAACTTGAAATCACCAGTCATAAATACCTCTTCATTATTAATTCTCATAAGTATTGTTATTAGTGACAATGACACCATGCAAGTAATGAACTTGACAGAGGAAAATTCTCCTTGAGTGCCTTCTTTGTTCAAGCTCAATATAAACATCATGTAGACACTAACATGCTTTTACGTCTGAATAAGGTAGATCTTAAGTACTTAAGCTCTTGAAGTAAGTAAGTGACAAAATTAAACCTCCCACCAAAGCCTCCCATTCTACAGCCATACTCTTTTCTTATGCAATGCTGACTTGGACTCTAAGGGAGAGCTCTTTTTGACTTTAGCTGTCTATAATTTAGGTAGCTCTTTGCATACTGGCTCTGGCACCGTATCATATAGGAGCTTCCAATAACTGCCAGTCACATGGTGACAATTATGCTTGATTAAGCAGATCCAGTAAGTACTTGATCGACTTTTTCCCATAAATGCTGACATTCTGAAGCCAACGGGAAAAGAACACTTGCCATTATCCTGTGCTCCCTGGCCATCTCCCCTTGTCCCTCAGGATAGTACCAGGTTCTGAGTTTCTTCAGATCAGTGTCCCCAGATACTCAGACTCCAGGGTTTTTATCAAGTATGTCCCTAGGTAATTTGAATTTTTTGCAGTTTGTAATTCTTATAAACAGAAGAATAATGACATATAAGATTTGAAGGGATCTTTTGCAATGTATCATTTTGCTATTGGTCATTTTAAACATGATAACTGACTTTGAAGTTTTCACAATGTTCCAGAATCCTCTAGAATTACATCCAAAATAAGTGTATATATTTAAAAATTGTTGAGATTGATTTTATTGTGAGAACATAAGTCTTGGCTAGTACATTGTTTAATCATCCACTGAAAAGGCAAGTTTTACATTTTCTGGGAAGGTAACCCAAGGCTTATAGGTGTCAAGATTAGCTAAAAAACTTGATACTTCCAGGGGCTGTATCATCTTTTCTCACGATCTCATACTTTCTAACGTTGAGAGTTTGTATAACATAAGCAGCTGAAGAAATTAATTTAATTTTATAAGGCACCGTGGCCTGGATTCTTATCATTCGTGAGTGAATCTCCTCAGAAAGTGACCCAGGGCTTCAGGTTCCTTCCTGAGCAAGCTCCATGGTCCTTCCTGGTCATATAGGTGAAGGGGTGGAAGGAGTCCATGGAAGAGTAAGGAAACATGTAAGAGCAGAAGAGAGGAATCGCAAAAGAGATTGTACAGTTCAGTCACGGCCTTTGGCCAGAACTCATCACATGGACTCAAATAAATGGAAGAGAGCTGAGGTATGCCCAGGAGCCTAATAAACACACTTTGCTGAACACAGATCATTTTCTCTGCCTCATAACTTACATGAGTGAGGCTCTCTAGAACAGGAAAAGCAAAATCAAGCAAGCATGAAAAACTTCGATCATAACAATTTTAATGGGTGCCAAAGAATGCCTTTATAGCTAATAGAAGCCTGTGTGCAGGATACATGAGCCTAACCTCTTAGGCTCTTTCTGTTTTCTCCACGTGTGGGATGGTTCTTGAGAAAACTCATCTTGGTATTCTTGCTAGGAAATGCTTGAACACAAAACCATTTTTAGGTCTTATAACTTGTTTTGTTTCCTCAAGAATGTGCTCTTATGAAGTCTAACATTTTGCTTAAATCTCTGCCCTTTTATCTTAAAATGCTTAACAATTCCGAACCTATTTTTGCTTGTGAGCCTAGCCTTTAACAACTGAGCCATCCCTCCAGCCCAGTAAAAACATTACAAATTAAATAATAAATAAATAAATACAGAAAGTTCAATGGAAAAAAATGTGACACATTTTCTTTTGCATTGGGCCAGGAATCTAAACATTCTGCATACTTCTCATTGTGTACACCCTGCTTTCTGACTTTTCATCAGTGACTGAAACCAGTGCTTCAGTAATAAGAGAAGGATAAAATACTCAGAGGCATCTTACGTGAATCCACTCTTCCCAGATTAGTGGAGAAGCTTTGTGTGTGGACATATGTGCTCACAAGCATGTGTGTATTTACCCATGTGGAAATGTGTATTTCTCAGGGCAAACTTTATTAGGAGCAATTTGTTTTAATTGCTATTCACTGGGCTTCATTCCATTGTTTATTGTTAGCTACTCATGTGTAGACTTGGTTGATATCAGTAGCACAAACATTTGTTTCAGATAAATGGCGTTTCAGTTGGATAGATTTTAATTAAGCAACCTTTATTGAACAAGTGGTTGCTTTTGAAATTATGAGGAAAAACTACTTTAATTCTCTACTTTTGTTATCCAGAATTGGAAGTTTTTTTAATATCATCTACTGTGACCTTGAATATTATTTTCTCTGTGAGTTTCCAAAATATTTGAGCATAAAAATAAGAACTAAGATATGTTTCCAATGTAATATGTTAGACTTTTCTTCTACTGCCAATGTCTGTGCATGAGAGTTTGTGTGTGTGTGTGTGTGTGTGTGTGTGTGTGTACTAGAGGCCCATGTCTGGTGACTTTTTCTGTTGCTTTTTAATGAGCTTCCTGGATTCACCATCTTCAGCCCCAGTGCCGGGGTTGCGGATGCGGACCATGCTGGACTTTTATGTAGGTTATGGGTGTCTGAATTCAGGTCTCCACACGGGCCCTGTCGTATCCCAAAACCCCTTCCTTTGTTTCTTATACTAACAATTAAGAACATCTTTAGGAATCTACATAATAAAACCTGATATTCTTTTCTCAAGACCCTTAAATACATTTACAGAGATCATTTACTCAATTAAAGTAGCACATGCAGGATTCCTTGAGGTAATGTCTAATCTTTGGAGTAATATTTCAGTCTACTGCATTTGATCCATCCACTCTTCATCATTAACCAAGCAGGGAGATACTAGGGGATATATATAAAAGTGTACTTTTTTTTCTCATGGTCACTAACACAGAATTAAATTGTGTTGGGGAATTATACACTTAGAAACACCATGAGAGAAATTCTGCTTAAATAGTTGATTTTGGTATCAGCTAGGATCCAGTAATCACTTCATGACACTACCTACACAAATGTTAATTATCTAATCCAAAGCAAGCTTATTATGTAGCTGATTGTTTCTAGTTTAAGAATTTATTTTGGTCTTCATGGCCTTCATTTTGGCCTACATTTGCAATCTTATTTACTTATTACTCATATGGGTTAAAAAATACCTCTTGGTGGATTCAATTTTGGTGTATTTCATCTCTAAGCATACCAAGAAGAGGGGAAAATGACCAATTAGACTATGATAAGCTTTGTAGCAATCAAAGACAAAAGGTTCTTTTATAACTTTAGTAAGTTTCATTTTGGACACCCAATTCTTAATAAATAGAAAGAATGTGTTTTTATCCTTTCTTAGAGAAAAAACAAACAAACAAAAAAACAACTAAACTACTAGTAACCTTACTACTGTACTTCTGATCAAGGAAGAATCTTCAATTTCCTCTCCTTTTATTTTATTTTATATTTGCTCACTGAGTAAGACTATTCTAATCAGGAAATAGAGAAGCTACTCTCTCAGTGAATTTTTAACTAATCTCCTACTATGTAACAGAGATTGTGTCTAACATCCTGTCTAATACATCTGTCTAATCAGCTAAAGTATGCCCTTTGCCCTGATGTTTATGATTTTCTAGGAGATTTTCAAGTTGATGAAAATGGCAAAAATCTCTGCATAGCAATTTAAAACGACCAAAGTCACAATAAAAGAACAGTTCAGTTAGGAAATGGTAGGGTAAGGAAAAACAAGAATACTCATAATCACATAAATGTCCTCTAGATCTTTCCGTGTTCTGAGGGCTGATGTACTGAAACAATTCATCAGTCATCCTAATAGTTCTTTAACTTCTTCAGAAAGCCTACTAAATGCTAACATCTTAAACATGCTTAATATCAAAAATGTATTTTCATTGATTATGTAAATTATCTGGGCATCCATATTTTGAAATAAATTCCTTCAAAATTGAAAGACCTAATGTTTTGTATGTGAGAGATCATTGGTAGTGAATGATACTGTATAAAATAGAACTTTGAATTAAGACATATTAGGTAAGAAAAGTGCTAATATAATCCTAGTTTGCATCTGATACCAATTTTATACAAACTCTAAAAATGCTATTAATGCCAGATATTTATGATTCACTATTAATCAGCTAAAGTATGCACTTGCATCATTCTGTTTTAGTGCCTGGTTGATGGGTGAATATTAATGTTGGTGAATGTCTATTGGTCTAATAGAAATGACCCCATATTTCATATAAAGGAACTGTGGGTGTGGTTATTACTAAGAGGGTGTTTCTTCTAGATTGATTGAACAGCATTGTGATGATATCTTATGTCCTGCCAATTTCCCCAGTTTCAGTAACTCTTAGTCTCTTGCAAAAGGAATTATACATGTGGGCTGCTGAAACAGAGAAGGTATTAAAAACGTACAGGACATATGTTTTGGTGGTATGAGTGGAAAATCATTATCTTTCTCTCCTTTTTGTTCCCGGAGTTACTCGACGGTCAATAGCGATGGAGGCTGGTAGTTAAATAGAAGGAAATGACCTGAGACCACTTACATCTAGCTATAGTGGAGGCACAGAGCATTTCTCATTGGATTCGTGGATGACCCAAGTAACTGGCAGTCATGAGGGATAAAGGATGAACGTGCCTCTCTAACTCCCTACAGAAGACAGATGGCACACTCAAATCAGGATCAGTTAAGGGGTCTCATTTATAAGGAAACTAATCACAGAGGCATGAGCAAAGTTGAGAGTAAAAGAATAGAAAAAAACTAAAAGAAAAAACAAGCTAACAAACAAAAATCCTAAAACAAAACTAAACAAAGCAAAAAACCCAGATGTCTAGCAGAAACTGAGAGAAAGCCTTAAGAGGTGAGGGAAAGGAGACATTATTAAAATCTGCAAAGAACCCCATGTAAAGTTATCTGGCAAGTGACTTTTTATTAAGGAGCACATCTAGGTCCTTTTATAGGTAGAACAGACTTTATTGGGTCTAAATTCCCCTATGTCTCTTCAGTCTCCTGATGGAGCTAGCCATTCACTGAGCCTAAGAGGTACCTCAAGTGCACAGACCCAGAATGGAGGCCACAAAGATGAACTCTGAGTGGATAATGGAGTTTCTTCACATGTTAGGAAACTTGTCAATGTTTAATTTGCTAGAACATATTTCATTAAGTTTTCTTGGCATTCATATTGAGGTTCAGAGTCCTGGATGTAGTGAAATGGATAGAGACAGTCAGAAGCCTCTGCTTTGGCATGAATGTCACTTCCTTGGTTATGGCACTGGAGCTCACAGCTACTATTTGAATGTTTTTCTTTTGTTTAAACCACAGTCTATATTCCCCAGTCTATATCTTTATCTTAACAAAGTTTCAAGCAGTATTGTTGCTTCCTCAATGCAATTAATGAACTTCCTTCATCGCTAATTAATCAGATATATTTTAAAAACAAACATGATTCAGATAGTTCACTACTTTTTTTTCTATCAATTATTTTGTGGGGCATACTAGTGTGATTAAAATGTCTGTAGTGTGGATTACTAATGCAAACCTTAAGATTACTCTTTGGTATGTGGGTTATCTTCTAATTGTAGTCTAGTAAAGTACTTAAATACTACGTGAATCTTGGATTCGAAGGTACAATGCAAATTCAAAGGGGAATGTGTTTGTTCATGTAGAGAGAAGCAGATTTTTACCCAGAGCATTTTCAGTGACTGCTCAGGAAGAAATGAGTAAAGGTTTGAAGAATAAGCAGTTGCAGAAAATCAAGTTGCTGCCGTGTGTTAAGTCCAAGGAGCCTCTGGGCACAGGCACTTATGGATCTTCTTTTGTTGAGTTCTCTGTATTTTTATGAATATGCATCTTGGCAAAAGCCCTTCCATCTGCTTCCTTTTAGCTGATTCTATCACATTTTGAGTTGTGCATCACTGTTGAGCTTCAGAGAAAGATGATCGTTTACATTACATATGGATATAAAACAGAGAATGAGTTGATGAATTGCAAACAAGTATAATTCATATGGACAAAGTATGCCAGAAGTGCTTTTCACCCCATTTTCTTCTGCAAATGGCATGGCTCCTGCCCACTTTGTTGGCCTGGTGCCCAAGAATTGAAAGAGAAAATGATCCTCTTAGCCTGTGCATCACAATTCCACTCTTGCCCTATGAGGAAACGGCATTCTGCCATTAGGCTCTCTTGAGATCCTAGAAGATCAAAAGACATCACTGACTATACTAAAGCCATTTTTCTTTCATTTTTTCTCCTATGCTTTTTAAATTTGTAAAATATATCACAAAGCAAAACTAAGTGTTGGAAATGTGAGGGGCTTTCATGTAGACAGGGAGTAATGGAAAACACATATACATCCTTTATAACCTGTTAGTACTTTAATTTCCCATGACGATCCTCTGCCAAAATGCGTATAAGTTTTGTATATATGTAAATATTTACATCTAGGGTGCCTTCAAAGGGCTTCTCTGTTGCCTGTAACGCAATCAGCCTATGATTTTGAGAAATCAAGGCCCAGGGCAGTAACAATCCCAATTGTATTTTGTCCATTCATTAATCACTAATTTATATATTTAATAATTCATTATTAAAAATAATTACTCATTTCAGGTGTGGAGATGGGGAGTTAAGTCTAAGTGCAGTGGAGTTTCTTTCTGAACTGCTCAGGTGCTAACAAATAAATAATGTGCCCTGTAAAATCTCACTGCGCTGAGCTCTCTACAGCCAGCTGACCTCCTTTAGTGTTTCTGGCTAGCACAGGTTTTCTGCAGACCTCAGGCCACTTATGTCTGAAGACTTTAAAGATCTCTAAGTATGTACCTGCATGATCATAGAGTGAGTACTGCTTCTATCTTATAGGTAGAGCTAGGTAGGGGGAAATTAAGTTGTGGCTATAAAAATCATAGTGGCTTTTATACAAGCACTACACGTACTGTGTTGAGTACCTCATATAGATATACCGGGGTTCATAACCCTTTTAGATGAAAAAGCATCACTCTTAGGTGAAAAATGCCTGAGTGGAGTCCCAGAGTTCTCAAACGACATGATTCAACTCCATAATTGCTAGTCTGTAGGTCTCCATCCGTAGCGAGTTCTCTGCAGGGTGCGGTGCTAAGTGGAGGTAGAACAAAACCAGATGCTTTCTATTTTCTTCCCCCTGCTCACACACCTTTTCAGAGTTAGAACTTGCTATTAGTTTTTAACTTCAGCTTCGAGTCTGCTCACCTATCTCTGAACCTTCTCATAAATTAAGCAGGGTTTGTCACTTTTATCAAGAAGATTTGAAGCCTTAATGCTAATTAGTTATGAAGTCTTCCAGTGGCCATGTGGAGTAGTACTTGTGTGTAATGTGAGGGGCTATCTAAACATTTCTACACATTTTTTTCTCTGAACTTATGCTCAAAGTGGAAATTTCTCAACATTAAATGTCATCAATTTTGCCACACAGGAAGTTGCGAACCATGTGGCTATAACCTCAGTAAAATGAAACTTGACCAAAACCTAATAATCAGCTACTGGTCGTTTTCTTTAACTTTTTTCTCTACCCCCGGGCAATATGATAAAAAAAGCTACTAGTAACATATTTTTCAATTGAAGGTAATATTCACGTTTATAAATATCAATTATAGAGTTAATTGAAAACTAGAACTGAAATGGTCTGAATTTTGTATTTATCAAAAACAAAACACACACACACACACACACACACACACACACACATACAAAACTGAACTGGATTTGATGGTGCAAGCCTATATCCCAGCTACTACTCAGGAGGCTGAGGCAGGAGGATAAAAAGCTTAAAACCACCCCGAACAATCTAGTGTACCTTATCTCATAAATATATTTATTTATAATAAGTAAGTAAGTAAGTAGGTAGATAAATAATAAACACAAAAGATAGAAGTGGGTGATTCAGTTCTTGCCTTATGTGTACATGGCACAGGATTCAATCCCATGTATTGAATATTGTTTTTGTATTGAAAAATTTGGTGGGACTAACATTTCTCTAGCCTTGTCAACTGCCATAGCTAAATTTTCAAATATAAAAAAAACCCTCCGGGACCAGGTAACCCCTGCATACTAGAAAGACTTTACAGTCATGGAAAACTACCTGTAAACAATTAGCTCCAACAGGTGAATCGTGAGTTTCCTTGTGCACATTGTTTGGTCCAAAAGACCTTTATTGACCAAGTCTAAATAATTATATGTGACTGGACATCTTGCCAGGTTTAAACTTTCAGAGCCAATAAGAGTGCCCTTCAAATATTAGCTTCATGGCTTTCTAACTATATGCTCATCTGCTCTTAAAGGACTCAGACTGTAACTTCCTTCTAAAAAAGAAAAAGAAACTAGCAGAAGGTGCAGTCCCTTAGCTCACTGACTTGCAGTGAGCTCTTGCCTTTCTGCTTCTTTCCATTCAGTGATCTATATATGATTAAATTATGAGAACCTGATTTCCCTCTGTTGATTGGGCATCTTTTGCATTGAACAGACTGATGCTATAAATTCAGGGACTTAGGAATTAAAGACATGCAGCCGCATCTTAAATGGGGACATATTTCTGTAGTAACATCCTTATTAGGACAGGTCTCCACGTTCAGCCCTTTGTCCTGGCTACTTAAGCTTCTTGTTTTTCTATTTTTCTCTCTTCCTACCTTTTGTAAGAGTCCAAACTTTCTTTACTATTGATTCCTGAAGGTCTCTTTCAAAATAATGCCCCTAAATCCTCAACTGGTATGAAAGTTCCATTTTCAGGGGATAGAAATTGTGGAAGAGTTTCACTCTGTACGAGATTGGTATTTTTTATTATCAGTTGGTTCCACAGTTCCTTTCTAACCTAGAATCTGCTTTCATCGCCATAAAAGTGTCACACGCTCTTGAGCAAACAGAGAGAGTAGGGTTAGTACAATGTAAAAGAAAAGCTGAGGTCAGTATCCGTGCCTTGTGCATTAACGTGGTCTAGACTAATCTTCGAAGTGTGGTTACCAAAGTCAGGAAAAAGCCTACTTTGCTGAGGAGGAAATTGAGGTAACCATGTACGTCATACCTGATATGGCCCTGCACATGAGATTAGATCTGTTAGAGAGATTGAAACACAGTGTTGTCTTCAGCATTCAGAGTAGCATTTTATTTTGCCTGACTTTTCTTTATTATCTTTTATTTCTTGTTTTTTTTCTAATTGATCATTATTGTTTTAATTATGTGTTTGTGCATGTCTGGGTTGAGAACTATTCATAGGGATGAAGTTAAATGCAGAGACTAGAGAAGCTGGAGCCCTCTGGATTTTCAGTCTCAGGTGACTGTGCACTATTGGTACTGGTGCTGGGAATTAAACCCAGGTTCTTTGGAAGATCAGTCTATGCTCTAAACACACAAACCTATTTAGGCCTCTTATTTCAGTTTTTAATATGTGTGTGTGTGTGTGTGTGTGTATGTGTGTGTGTGTGTGTGTGTGTGAGAGAG
>LOEQ01004160.1:238318-250564 GCA_001685075.1 Bramus lutescens | reverse complement strand
GCAGCTCCATAGAACCAGGGCTTTGGATGCAGAAGGCCAGATCTTGTCTTGTTTCTTTTCATGCTGACACTAATGTCAGGGATTGGTACAAACGTAGGCCTTAGGCTACTGTTGTTGTTGTTGTTTTATTTGTTTGGGTTTTCTTTTTACCTACAGTGAGAATAAACTCACAGTAATGCATTCACATTTTCTTTCTAAGTTATTTAAACCTCTCATGTGTCAGGGAAACAGAGCAAGGCTAATTGGGTTACCTAGAAAATGATACTATAATCTACATCAGCTCAGTCCTGTGTTCCAGTCGGCTCAACTAACCAGGCAAATAACACATTGTAATAAGAAAGAGTTTACTGCCAAAACTATGGACTTCACGGAAGATTTCTGAGTGTATATTTACACAATAAAACATTTCCAGTGATACTTAAAAACACAAAATAACAAAATAAACATTTATTTTTCTATATTGTTATTCAAATTATATAAGATCATATATTTATATAATTAATTAATAAATTGATGTATTCAAATATTAGACTGATTTTCTATTTATTTTTAGATAGCTACAATGTTTTTTTTTAGATAATGGACAAGTTAAAATAGTATTTTTATTTAACCACAAAATGGTTTGTGAATTTCCCAAAGACTATGCATTTCAAACATGAGCATAAGTGAGTATAAGTATTGGTTATTGCAATCGATTAATAACAGCCACAATAAAAAATTTAGTAATTAAAATTTATATGCTACATAATGAAATTAAAATTAGCATATTAAGAAAAGACTATTTAGAAAATATTTTATTCCCTACCAAATTTTTTAGAGAATTATATAAGGTCCATGAATCAAAAATTATATATTTAAGATTGTCATCAATGTTGAAAAATGGCATGGTGATTAAACATAAGACAGCTAAAATAATTATTCATAAAATAATTATATTGGAGTTGTGACATTGAATTAATTAAGTGTAGGCAGTCTCCATTATATTAAAAGTGAAGAACACGTTAAAGGCATAAAACTAGATCTTTTTCCTGGGAAGAACTTCTCAGTGTCTAAGGGAGGCAGATTCCCTATTCTCACACATTACAGAGTTAAAGGCTCCGTGGTCCAAACTTCTAAGTTTTGACTGATCTTCCAGATTTTTTAACTGCAAATTTCCCAGATTTCAACTTTACTGTTGCATTTGCTTTAGATGTAAAAATAACTGTTTCTGTGACCCCTAACATATAAAATCATGTAAGCTGAGAGGCGCAGGGAAATGCCTGGCCAAAGGAAGTATTGATGGAAAGTGGTTTTGCACTAACAAAACAATGTTTGCACTGGTTAAGTTAAAGCTAAAGGTGACCCAAAAGGAATATGTGAACTCCTGAGAGGAATAAAGATGTCCTCGGCTTTATGAATCTCACTTTCTGTGGCTGTGCACCATCACCAGCAAAGAAGACAGGCGTACACATTTTAGGATAGCTACAGACCTCTTCCTGGTTGAGCTCCATTTGAGTCCCCAACACTGAAACCCATCCATTCTGCAGATAGCCATGCGTGTATTTTGCATGGTGGGGCCTTGTCCATGGAGGGAATTTTAATAACTAATACATCTTAAATATGCCCTTAAATTATGTGATGATAGCATTTATTTTTTGTTTTCTATAGTAACCTAAGTTTTAGAATGACAGAAAAATATGAGAAGTCCACTCAAGGAAGAGCAATTGGCTGTGGCTGTTTTTCTAAGTAGATGGAGCAGGAGTCACCCATCTATCCTTGTGGCACAGAGTTCTCGTCACCCTTTAATGATACGGGTCCCAGGAGGAAATCTGATCACCCACACTTACAGCAACTGTAACACCCACAGTGCTGGGTACCGTTCCATGGGCAGAAGCACCATCATTCAGTGCCAGGACCCCTGAGCACAACTGTGGCTTCCGTTGCTGTCACACTACTCTCAATAACACCGTGCAAGGCTTGAGAAATGTCTCCCCTTTTTAGAGTTGTTGTCATAGTGGAGTAGGTTGGTAATAACAAGTAAGAGACAAAACCCAACTATGATACATTATTGAGCAACAGACTTTGGAAATTTATTTTATGATTCTAATAAATAAGATTCTACCTACTTGATGAAGTTACAAGTCTATGATCTCAAAATGTGGTGCTTTACATATTGACTATTAGCAATAAATATACTCGGACAGCAACAGGTGCAAGAGTACATTCCTCTTCCTGTTGATAGGGAGAAGGGTCCCATGGGAATACACAAAAGGACAGATGAGGCCACGGTAAAACTTTACATGGAGTTCATTTTCCACGCCATTTCTTTACCCCATTGACTAGCCAATGCCAAGCCCATGGCCTGGCCATACTATTACTCTATTGCCCTTGTTTAAATTAATTCATAAAAGTTCAATTATAATTGTTTGATTCTTATCTCCTGAGAAAATACTCTTTGACATATAAAACATATTAAATAAATGCTCGCATATTTATTCTCTCCAACTGATACGTCTTATGCCAGTTTAATTCTCAGGTTTAGAAGAAAAAAGCAAACACAAAATGAAACAGTAAGAGGACAGAGGTACAATTCCCTTGTTTTGTCAATATGGCAAAAGTTAACATCATCATTCCTTAAATTATGATTTTTATAAAAAATAAGATTACCCATATGTGGACAGCATTTTGTTTGTTTGTTTTTTTAACCATTCACAATGTTTAATGGTCAACTCTACAGGATGTAGCATTAACATGAAACATGCCTCTTGCATATTTTTGAGGTAGTTTCTAGATTGGGTTGAATGAGGTGAGGCTGTGAACCCTAAATGTGGGTGAGACTATTCCATATGCTGGGGTCCTGAACTGAATAAATGTGAGAAAGTGAGCAGAGCACCAGAGTTTGTCCTTCAGCTTCCTGACTGTGTGTGCAATGTGACGAGCTACATGCTCCGGCTACCAATTACCCCACTGTAGTGGACTGTCCCCTCAAACTGTGAGATAGAATCCTCTCCTTCCCTTGTTTCCTCAGGTCAGTGATTTAGCGACTGCAACGATAAAAATATCGACTACATCATTTAATGTTTTGTACATATGTTCATATCTGTACAGAGACTACTATCAGGCTCTTAATATTTTCAATATACCTTTCTTTTTATGGTATATTTTTATTCACTTAGCAAATTAGTTGGTAGAATTTTAAGTTGTAACTGGACCTTCTAGCATTTGAGATCGCTTTTTTTTAGTAAACTTAATGGAAAAATCCTAGAACTTGAATTATATACTTAAACTATTCCTATTTAAACTTTCAATTTTATACATGATTGCCTTCCAAAAATTATTTATACTCTGTACACACACATGTATATTGCTCACTCACATGTCAATGAAATAAATCTTGCCCAGATACCAAACTACCTATTTCCCTATTTCAGAACTCATTCATGTATGGTGGGACTGCAGGCAACAGCACCTTCTACCATCAGAAAAGAGTCTTCCTCACTATTGCAGGCCTCTTTACTTAGAATCCCCACTTGACGTCTATTGTCTCTGTAAGCATTTGTTAGTCTCCTACTAGATGAAAGACAGACCTGAGCTCTGAGGAAAGCACGTGGGTTTGAAGATTTCATCTTGACTGAGGTGATCATTTCAAAGTCATGCCTAGGCTAGGTCGCACTGTAGTATAAAAGCAAGTGCTAGAGTGTTACATGCACACACACACACACACACACACATACACACATACACATACAGAGAGAGAGAGAGAGAGAGAGAGAGAGAGAGAGAGAGNGAGGGAGGGAGAGAGGCATTACAATAGTCTGACTGGTGTGAAAAGTCTCTTAAGTTCTCACTAGAAATTATTCTTGGAAGAAAGGTTAAAAATTTTTTGATTTTAGTTTATTTTTTATTGTAAAGAATATGCTATTTGCAGCAAAAATAAGTCTGGGGAAATTAAATCCCAAAGCCAAGCATCTATGAGTAAAAATATATTAATCTATGTGTGTGAATGTGTAAACAGATACCAAGAAAATATCTGTCCATCTCCTCTACTTGTTCATGTGAGCAATTGTATCTTTCCTAAAACTGTTTATCATTTTTGTATCCAGACTCAAATCATATTCCAGGTGGGTTCGAAGCCCAGGTACACATGTCAGGGGCTAGCTTCCAGTGTAGAATGGCTGGACCAACTGCTGGATTGCTGTCTGCTCTTGCTGCAAATCTCCCCTGTTGGCGGCTCTTGTTCCAGCTACTGACAGGGCCCTCCCATTTGCCCTGCATCAAACTTGGGCAGGCAGGACGGCACAACTGGGGATGAGATAGCAATGAGGAGCCGCTGTGACCATAGCCTGTGCCAATAAGCTGGCACACAAGCTACCCTTCGCCCTTCCTCCTCACTTGGCACTGAAATCAGAGCTTACTAGTATCTAAAATACACTGAATACCAATTCTGTGACGTTTTCTTATTTTGTGACCATAATTTTATAGTTTAAAATTTAATTAGCCCTCTGTGCTAAGAAAGGAAGGTATTTCCATTACTCCTTTATGCCAAGGGCAGTAGGAAACAGTTTAGGAGATATATTTAAGGCACATCAAAATAATTCCAAATGTACACAAAGAAATTGCAGAAGAAAAGCAAATTATGTCCTATAAACAACAGTTAACTATTTTATTCTAAGGATGTATTTCTGGGTAAGACAAAGTGACTTTAAAGGTTTTATATGTAGAACACCTATGAGCATGCGTGTGCACACACGCGCACGCGCACACACACACACACACACACACACACCTCTTCAAGTTGATGGGAACATTTGCTCATGAAGCAGATAATAATTTTAAAGTCCCATCATGAACACAGGAACCCTTATATATACAAAGTAATCAGATCCTGCTTTCTCTGTCCCTTCAAGAAACTGGCTCACAGCTTGCCTTGTCTCACATTTTAATTAAATTCCTGGGTGAGAGAGCCAATGACTTTATTCTGCTCAGTGATAATGCAACATGGGAGTGGATTCCAAATATCCCTAATTATCCTGCTGGGACTGCAAGCCCCAAAGTAGTCATTGTCCAGCAATAAACACATGACCAGCTCAAATACCTCTCATTGCCTTTGTATTGGCTAGTTGGAGAATCCTGCCTCCCATCAAGTAGTGTCCTAAAGTATTTACTCCAGCTTACATTTTAATATTAATCAAAGTTAGAACAATACTATCTACTTCTGGGCTAAGAGGAAATAAAAATAAAATTCTAAATCTTAGATTTTTGTTCCCCACCCCTTGTCTTATCTCCAATCCTCTTTAATACTCCATGTATATTAAGGATTCAGATTGGGCTTGTGCCGTTTCTTGGAATATCATGAGGTTTTAACACTTAGGATGCATGCCCAGTTTGTTTAATTTTTATATTGAATGACTGGCAAAGCAGCAACAATGGAACCCCAAATTAGGAATGTTCTCACATATCTGAGCTGGTATTATTCAATGATAGTAATAAAGATACTCACCTAAAATGGGGCTAATTTGTGCGCCCCATTCTTTTAAAAGAGCAATTTTTCGTCTGTGACTATGGCATGCATTTGTTTTTTAAACAATATAACATTTTTATATAACCATATATTCAAGGTCTTTATCATTCAAGGAGCATGAAGGTTGTGCTTTGACTCTTTAGGTTTGTTTTAGGAGATATGACTCACAAAGTAGGATAGATAAAAATAAGCCCGCAGGAGCATGGTGCCACAGCATCAGAATTCAGCATTTATCAACAAATGAAAGTCATTCTTCTTTATTTCTTAAGTGAAACGGTTTCATATGAGATAAATAGCTTTCAGTCAGCATAGCCTAACATATGATATGCATCTTTTTGACATGTATATTCTAACACTACTTTATAGCACAAGATTAAAATAAGAGTAATCTCAGGGCTGGATGTTGATGGTGACACAAGTCAAACATGCATTTTTCTGTTATTTGTCTCCTGAAAGTAGACGCTCTTTGTGTATGCTCACACATAAGAGGCTGTCATTGAGTATTCCGCATTTCTTGACTTTTAAGTACCACATTATGAAGAGTCTCATGCAGAGAAATAATTTCTGGCATTTGCTCTCTTCGTATGTGCAACCATGAAAGTCACATGATGTGACTTGCGTTTTGTTTTCAGAGATCAGGAAAGACTGGAACATACAATCTCACAGTCTTAGGACATTTATTCCCAGATATACGGCTTGAAAAATCTAGTTAGCTATTTATGTTTACCTTTTCTATCTTGCAAATATTACCCTTTAGGGAATTGATGAAGTAGTAGAAAGATTCCCTTTTAAAATGTTTATTTATTTATTTTTATCTTTACTAGGTTGAATACGCAAAAGGTGGAACTTTGAGCTCTACAGCGGTGTGCCTTTCATGACAGCCCTACCTCTCCTTCTTATCTATCTGTTTGACTTCTTCGAAATTCAGTTATTATTTGCTTCAGCTGGAACGAGGACAAGGTAGGTGGTTTGAAAAGTAGGAGACTGGCAAGTATTTTCGAACATTCAGAAACTATCTTCTCCCTTCTCGTTCTTCGTGGTTACATTCCTTTGGAGACTGGCTATGTGACTGCACATGAACAACACAAGAAACCTACAGAACTGCTTTCTTAGCACACATTGTTTAGTGAGGAGCCATGAACTGAAATGATAGGATGTAGAAGAAGCTGCCTCATCTACCAAAGAGATATCTCTGCATCAAGTCTCACCGGCGGATTTTATCTGGTCTCAAGCTCTGAATAAGCCATCTACTTTTCTAAATCAATTTTTGCCTGCGTTTGAGACACTATCCACCTGTGCTCATCCCCCAGTCCCCAGAACTTCAAATAAAACTATATCATTGTAAATAACATGTTATTTATAATAATAAAATATATAATATAATAATGAATATTATTTGTAATAATAAATTAGGCATAGAATCATTTCTACTGGTGTTGGGTTAGTCATGCATGCCTAAGTTGTTGGGAAAGGATAAATATCTGTGCAAACACAACACCACAAGTAGAAAAAAGAAAGTTTCTAAAGAGGTACATTAATTGCTATCCCATGTGAAACAAGTATAGCCAGGCTGTGCCTCAGTTTGGAAGTCAAGGTCTGGTTGCTATATACAGATTCCCTCAGGCTCGCCCTCTGAACTCTTCCTTGCAATAGTAAGAAGTCTGGCAATGCTTCCCAAACATTGGCCTGAATCTTAACTCTGAAATCATTAGGAGTTTGTGTTCAAGATACAAGGCACTTCCTGCCTCAGGCTCTGAGCTGGCAGAAGTATGAAGGAAAATAATAAACATGAAGATGTTAGAATGAACTTTTACTAAGAGTGTTTTGTTTGAAGAAAGTACTTAAGATCTACTGCTAGTTTAATTTTTGAAAAAGAAGACTGGCTTGGATGGTTTAAAATACTTTTTTAAACTTTGAAGTTAGATTCCATTCCTTTTTCTTTGTTTGTCTTTTTTTTCCCTTGAAAATGTTGTTTGAGAATTCCATACCTGAGTACACCATATCAATGTCATTTCCTTTCCTCCTGCTCCCACCATGCTTGCCCAACGCCCCCATCTATAATTATTGTTCACACACACACACACACACACACACACTCAAGAATAGAAACAACTCTACATCTATAGCTATGGAGTCTAGTTGGTTTTGCTGTATTTGCATGTGTTTAGAGCAGAGGCTCCATTCCTCTTTATTTTTTTCCCATTACAACATACTCTGCAGTGCTTGGCCTTCCCTAAGCTTGGGGTTCTGAGGATTGACTAGATTTAAAAGAACGAGTGTTGTGAATGACCAGTAGTAAAAATAAAAGCTATTCCATTTTCATAAACCCAGCTGGCATAACTTGTACTCAGCCATAAATGAATCTGCATTTATTATTTCATCTTTAGTTTATATTTACAAATACAGAGAACCAGCTCTGATAATAAAAGTGAGTACTGAATATTTTTGCAAGCTATTATAGCATTTACAAAGAGTACTATAAACACAGGCAAGATGTGACTATATGGTAATGAAATGAATTTTCCTGTGTTGTAGGGAAAGCTCATTAACTTAGAGCCAGGCACTGTGTTGTTCTACGGTAAACATATGTGGCATTTCTCACTAATGGCTCACACTGTCACTAAAATATTTGTCTCTAAATCCCTTGTTCATTGAGAATGCAGGCATCCACTTGTGTGTAAATTAATAGCTTGGGAGAACCAAAACAAGAGACCCAGAGAAATGTTTTCTTTTGTAAGAATACAGTCAAAAATCTTTTCCCTAATTATACATTTCGACCAGAGTAGTATCTGATAGTATATAAAAATTCTTTCATGCTATAGGGAAGAATGCTTTATATGGTTCTTAGTAAGTGACATTGGGTTTTGCTTTTAGTGATTTCACTATTTATATTAAAGCGTGAGGATCAGGAGAGAGAAGGGTGGATTTGTACACTTACTTTCTTCATCCAGGAGACTCTCAGCAGCTGAGAGTAACCTCATCCTGTCTTCTGGATTGGCAATGTTTAATTCAATGAGGTGACTTTCTTTAATATCCTTTAAGTCTTCCAGGGTTTCATAGCCATTGAGCAGAAGTGTTGAAGTATATTCCTGTAGGAGGAGGGAAATGTGTATAATGCGTAAACTAATAGGGCTCAGATATTGTGATTCCTCTAAATTCGAGTAATTATACAAATGCCTATGACAGCAAAAACACCAGTGGAACTTTTGCCTAGGATCATTTTATTTATGTTAGTTTCCCACAAACAAGTGCTAGAGCATTTAATAGAGAATGCTGTAAATTCTTATCCTTCAGAAGGACAAATGTAAAGAAGAAATAATCCCTTGACTCTGATGATAGCATAGCAGGAAATCATGGATCTCTTGTCACCTGACTTGTCCGTCCCACTTCGTACCTCATTAAAAGACAGCATTTTCTTAAGGCTTTCAACACAGTACCTCTCATAGATTAAGCTATAGTAATATCTCTGCACCAGTCTCTCTTTTTGATTGCTTGGTCATGAAAACATCTACTCTCATTGTTTTCTTAGTGTAGTTAAATAATGAATTTGAGCTCCAGTGAGAGATTAGTAGGTAAACTGCTTTCTGCCTAGGCTGGTGGCATAGATTGGTTCCCAAAGCACAAATGGTGGAAGAAATTCACTCCTGCAAATGTCCTCTTACCTCCACATTCACACCACGGCATGTGCACACACACACACACACAAACACACACACAATGAACAAATAAATAAATGTAAGAAATAAAAATGAATTTGAAGCAGACACAATTCTGTGTACAAAATGAATTTAGTATTTTGACTGAGTGAAGAGGTATATCTAGTGAATTACAGGCTTGCTATATAATTTTTTTCTTTCTTTTTTATTGATTTTTATTGAGCTCTACATTTTTTCTATGCTACCCTCCCTGCCTCTCACCTCCCCTTTAAATTTAAATTTTAATTACACCTGAAATGCTCACAGTTGAAGTATTTATTTCCTTTCCTCAGTAGCGATATTTTGTCTATCATTTGCATCAACATATATTAGTGTAAAATTCTTAGACGTCTGATCATAAAGTATTTATGTGGTTCTCAGCCTGTGGGTTGTGACCCTCACTGGGGTTGTCTATCAAATATCCTGTGTATCATATATTACATTATGACTCATAACAGTAGAAAAATATCAGTTATAAAGTACAACAAAAATACTGTTATGCCTGGCAGTGATGGCACATGCCTTTAATCCCAGCACTTGGGAGCCAGAGGCAGGAGCATCTCTGTGAGTTCAAGGCCAGCCTGATCTACAAGAGCTAGTTCCAGGACAGGCAGCAAAGCTACACAGAGAAACCCTGTCTCAAAAAAACCCACAAAAATATAATAATAATAATTTTATGGTTGGAGGTCACCACAACATGAGGAACAGTGTTAAAGGTTTCAACACTGGGAAGGGTGAGAAACACTGCTTTGTTATTTCCACAACCACTGTTCTAGCAGACTGAATATGCAAAGTGAAGTGACATTTTTCCAACTTCCTCAAAAATGTGTCCAATTTTATTTAAATCTAGTTTTAATATCTTTGTTTCAGTTACTAAAATTAAATATGGTATCAGAAAGTTTTAAGTAATCAGAAACAACTTATTACAAAGCACATTTTAACCGAAAGAGGGGAAAGGATAATGATAATTTGTTTAAAAATAGTGTATTTTAGAAGAACACAGAGTACCTAAATTTCCATTCTTACACAACAATCTAACTCTGACTTCTTGAGTATGGTGTTTAACACACTTAGGTGTTTTTCCATGGGTGACAGAGGCAGGTTTTCAATGGTGTTTTCCCCCCAGGAGTATCACACTGTCTCAATCATTCTATAATGAAACTTGAACAGACAGAAGAGTAACTTAATAACTCATAAATAACAATTAAGAAAAATATAATTGCATTTGTATTGATGAATTGCACTAGCCAAATACTGATGAGTGAATTTTGCAAATAGATTCAAAACTAAGAGTAGAGTATACTATTTTTTAATTTTTAATTATTTTTATTTAAACATCTTCACACAATATATTTAGATCACATCCTTTTCTACCCACCCCCAACTCCCTCAAGTCATACATTCTTTTTACCCACCCACTCAATTTCATAGTCTCTCTCTTTAAAAAAAAAAAACAAAAAAACTGAAGTTCAAAAGCTAAAACAAAAAAAAACTAAAAAAAATACTAAAAACAAAATACAAAGCAAACACACAAAATCAAAGTCTGTTTCTTGTTAGCCAATTACTCTTGAGCATGGAGGTTACTATGGAGTGTAGTTGATATACCTAGTGATGCTATACTAGAGAAAACTTATTTTTTTAAGCAGGTATCAGTAGGAATTCTCTTCTTATCTGCAGATGGGATTATATGCCCTTTCCCTTTCCCATTGCTAGATTTTTTTTTCTGCTTTGAACCTGAGCAGGTCTAGGGTTTGTTATAGTAGTCTCTGTAAACTTATATGTGTATCATTCCCTATTGTGTCTTGGGGGTGCTGTTTCCTTGTGGTCATCAACCACCTCTAGGATCATTAGGTTTCTGCCTTGTCTTCTTTGTAGACCCTGTATTTTAAGGGGAGGGGTTTGAAATCTACGGGCAAGATATATAAGTGCAATAGTGGTACAAATGTTATGGGCGTAACCAGCCATTTTTTGATTGAATTTAAGGCCCAGCCTATGATACAGAATCCATACTTGGCACTGCTTAAGTGGCCAAGAACCTTAGACTAGATAATTCATGAACACTGGAACAAAACCTACTACTATCATTTTGCTAAAGGAATGAAGCAATACAGTGAATCTTAATGACATGTTGCTATACCCATATATCAGCACTCAACCCTCATCAGAGAAGTTTCTTTCAGTAGATGATAATTAATACAGAGATCCACAACATGACAATGATAGACTTCATAGCAGACAGTAATAGACTTTGAAGCACTCAGCCTTAAATGGAATATCTTCCTAACATGAATGCTTTAAGAATATATTTCAATAAAATTTAACATAAAATTCAAAGCAAAAATAAAAGTGAATCCCTATTTTAGTCAGTTCAAAGACAGGATGAATGGTCAAAGGTTTATTAACTGTGTCTCTGTTAATTATAAATGCTTGGCTGAAAGCTCAGGTTTGCTACAACTTAAATTAATCCACTTCTGTTCATCTATGTGTTGTCACATGGCTGTGGTGTTACTTGTCTTCCAGCATGTCTTACTCCCTCTGTGTCTCCTGGTGACTCCTCTGACTCTATCCTTCTTCATCCCTGCATCCTTAGTTTTGTTGTCCCACCTATACTTTCTACCTGGTTACTGTCCAATCAGCTTTTTATTAAACCAATCCAAGTGACAAATCTTCACAGTGTGCAAAAGGATTATTCTACACCACCCCTGAAACTAAATTGAATTTTAATATATAGAAAAGTCATCATGAATATTTTTTACACTTACACAAAAACATATAAATACACGCATATTAAACACTAATTGGTTTTGTTTGCTTGTAAATGTATAGCACTGTTTCTAGAGTTTTACTTTAAGTTTACTTTGACAGTACAGGATTGCTAGAACCTCAATTGTCCCTACATATTTTCTTTTTTAAATTTTTTAATTATTATTATTATTAAAAATTTCCACCTCCTCCCCTTCTTCCAATTCCCTCCCCTTCCCCCCTTCCTCCTCCCCTTCCATTTCCAGTCCAAAGAGCAGTCAGGGTTCCCTGCCCTGTGGGAAGACCAAG
>LOEQ01004160.1:221832-237877 GCA_001685075.1 Bramus lutescens | reverse complement strand
GGGTTTTGATTCTACTTCATGTACTGGCTGTGTGGGAGCCTAGTGTGTTTGGAGTATGCTGTTTATGGTGGATACTGTGCTATGTAGTGTGTGTGTGTGTGTGTGTGTGTGTGTGTGTGTTTCTGAGGTAGCTTCTTTTACATTGAGAATGGAGTGATGCTACTTATGGTAGATACTGTACTATGTAGTGTATTGTACCATGTAACAAGAGCTATTTCTTTTAATAGGTACTGATATCATAAAAATAGGTGATTGGCATGCTAGTGGTGCAATGCATTCAAGTGAGGTGCTCATAAAACAAACTTTTCCTTGAAATAATCATTAGAGCATTAATTATCACTATTTCTGAAATTACTTCTGAGACGATTATATTCAGTTATTTTCTCTGCATTTCATTTTGAGCTCTCTATCATAAAAACACAAGCTTCCTTTCATTCTTCTTCTGAGTCCCTCAAATTTGACTGTATTCTACCTATTTTTCTTGGTCATTCTCACTTAAATATTTTTCTGTGGTCTCCTATTCTCCTATATATATATATTTTTTTTCATTTTCAGTACCATTTCTCTACATTAATCTCTACTGTTGCTGGCTGCTAAGTATGATTAGTGTTTAGTCCAAAGGATGCTACATCAAGACCTGCCCTTGCATAAAAACGTAATAAAGGAAAAATAAGAGCTGTTCTAGGAAAACAGATTTTCCTTTGCTGTAAATCTTACATTCTTAACAACCAGACATAGAGACTGATCCACTCTCTGTTTTACCCATTTTCCAGCAAAAGCAAATAGACCAAAGGTTTCCTAACCTGGAGGTGAATCTGCTCTAAGAAATCCTGCAGAGTCCCGGTGCACTCTCTCTTGCTACTTCTGGGCGCCGTTGTTTTCTTAGGAGCTGCTTCCTCTTCTGAGATAACATCCACATAAATAAATTTGAAGTTTCCCACTTTATTGTTCAGCATCCCTGTCCACATTCCCATCGGTGTTTTACAGATAATGTCTATGATGTCTCCTTTCTAAGGACAAAAACAAATGCAAATCACATTTCAATGCACCATCATGCTTTAGTAATGTGGAGAAAGAATGGAACCATAGGAATCTTAGAGGGATGAGGATAATGTGTTAAAGGTCTTCAGAGTTTGCAGAAATAGACAGGAGTTTGCATCCTCAATGAAAGTGTTCACCATATAGCGAAGAACACCTAATTACTTGATGGTACTTTTCTTTTCCCTATTATATTAACTCACTAACTAACATTTGTAGAACAATATACATGGTATGTTAACTATGCTGTTATCTTATTGCACTATATATGTATTGGGTAGAGTGTATGAGGTATCAGATTATTGCTTTAAGTGTTACAGAAAAAGAAACAGTGATATTAAGTGACTTTTCACTTTCTTAAATGAAGTTAAAGATGGGGTCAGAACTCAAGCCTAAGTTGTGTGATCTTAAAAATGATCCATTTTTATCCCACCTCCTAAATCAATATAGGAATAAAGCATCAGACCATCATTTGAATGTGCTCTCTTAAAGGGGAAGAAAGAAACTTGGACTCTTTGTCCATGGTTTTAGCTCATATGACGATTCTTTTACAGTATAAAATAAGTCTATGTAAACTGTTTGACTGAGCTAAAGTAATGAAAGTAAAGAATTTACTAAATATGTAATGGAAGCATTTGTGTAGC
Source organism: Bramus lutescens (assembly GCA_001685075.1). Taxonomy (NCBI): domain Eukaryota; kingdom Metazoa; phylum Chordata; class Mammalia; order Rodentia; family Cricetidae; genus Bramus; species Bramus lutescens. The sequence continues at coordinate 236,195 of LOEQ01004160.1, read as the reverse complement.
CGGGTATGTTGATTCATTCTTGAGGTAATGATGGCACTCCTGCTGTCTGTGTCACTCAAGGAAGCACTCATCTGTGACCTACAGAAACCCACAGGGTGAGAGGCGGGGACGCTATCTCTCTGGCCTGGTGGAGGCCTAACTTTTCAAGGTACTCAAAATATAAGAGGATTAAACAGGTTGGCCTGGGCAATCATCTAGCCAAAGGGCCACCTCTTGGGAAGTGGGTTCACCTTAAGTCATGCTCAAGGGAGAAGAGGAATAATGAGAAGGAGTCCTTTAGTGAGCTAAAGAGCTATTACTTCCCAGAATTGTCACTGCTCAGGAAGGACTGCAGACAGTTTCCAAAGTCTGTCTGAACTACTCAGAACACCATAACATTTCCTTTCTATTGTATCTCTTTTCTAAGTGTGTTTTCCTAATATATTGCCTTCTTTCTTTCACAGCAGTACCCAACTCTACCATGTGGCTGCTTGCCTGCCATGTAGGTGACATCCATGCTGAACTAACTCAAATGCCATATTTTTCTCTGTTTCTTCTATTTGTATTCCTCTTCCGTGTAGCTGGAGAGACTGAAAACTTGCTGCCCCCCTTTTTTAAATTACAATAAAATTTTCCTCAATTTTGAGCCCATTCTTAAATTCTTTTATTAATGAGACTAGGAATTCCATGTAAGGACCTTGATTTCCCAGATAGTACATTATAACCTCACTGGAATTTCCCCAAATTCTGATAACATCAAAATGAGATATTATATAAAATAAAATCCACAACAAAGTTTTCATTTGAAGCATGAATTAGGCAGAATGACATGACCAAACCAACTAGCATTTTGTGTATTCATATCTAAGACTACATTTGGTTACAGGATGCAATTATTGGCAAGAGTAAAAATTCTCTTGACAATACATTATGAGAAGTTTTAATTTCTAGAAGAATATGTGCCTATTTTATGAGTCATGTTTACTCAAATGAGAATCAAAGTTACTCTTTTGAAATATAACTTTGCATCTCAATGAGATACCATAGATCCCAATATTTGCTAGTTTTAAGGCACTATGCTTAAATCTATATTTCATGCAGGCCTGTGAACATATGATTGAAGAAAAATACCAATTTATTTGTTCTAGTAATATATAACTGGATGTGATTGTGATTGAAAGATATGATCTCTCTGATTTGGGATAGTATGCGTACCTTTCTGTCTTCTGAGTTTGGGTCTAGGTGTTTGCACTTTTCCCTGAGAGAATGAAGTGACAGGCCAGATCCTATACACCCAGCAGACCAGCAAACTCCCTAGAAGCAGTAATAAGTTTCTAGGTGGGACATTTCTTCACTGCGTCTTTCCTGTCATATCTTACATTTGTGGTCTTGTACCTTGTGTTGTTTAAACTTGCAAATTTCAGCAAAGCTGACAGGTGACCCCAAAGACTCTGTTTCCTTCCTCAGGTAGTATGGGATGTTATTTGTGTTCTGTGAGAGCTCCAGAAAATCACCTTAGTAGCACATGGGCATAATTTTGTAGGGAGTTACAACAAACTATGTTCTATCTACACATGGGAGCTTTAAGAAGTACATCAAGTCTCAGGGGAGATCATAGTGTGGCTGGCACCCCGAGTTTTCCAGGGGTATCCTTGTGAAGCTAACAGCTGAGTCATATACAGGATTATGCCCGAAAACTGTGATTGAATATTTATGTGTTATGTGAAGCCTCAGAGCTGTGGGTAATTTGCTGTATGGCGACATTTGTGGTGGAGTAATCAATAGGCAAAGAGCTCTGGTTTCATGAGGCAACCAAATTAGAAAGAACTGGAGCTTCCCAGTCAAGTGTGGTTCCCCAAGTCTTTGCTTTGCTGGGTGCCTGTCTTATAGTTCTACCTTTGCCCACTCCCTTTTCTCCATTGTTTTTGTCTAGCTGGTATCAGGTGGGCACATCTAGCTGATCACCTCTGAGAGCTTCATAGTTCAGAAAAATGTAGACAATTCATTCCCGTCCCACAGATTCTTATGTTAATGGCCACAGGAGACTGATCCCTCTCACCCCACCTCACACTAAGTTCAAATTCTTCCCATTGGGGCGTCAGTCCAGCTTACTATGAAAACAAACTTCCTGTAGTTCCTAAAGGAAATCACACAACAGGCATTCGACAGACCATGAAGCATATGTAATGTGGGCCTACCTTGATTTTGAGGGAGTCCGTGTCATAGGGACTTGGTGTGAAGTCTGTGTGCACTCTGGCACGGCCACAGAATGGCCCTGCATAGGGGCTGTCATCATCCAGTCGAAAACTATCCCTGTTACTTGTTCCATCTGAACAGCTTGTTATTCCACCTGACGAAGGAAAGGTTAACAAGTTATCAAAGGTTTGTAGCCTCCAGCACCTTGTCTAAAACTGGAGCAATGGATGCCAGTCTTATTGGGCTCCTAATCACACTCCCTCAGTGACCCACTCTTCAGAGTTAGTTGTGACTCGTTCCCTGCCAGTCTGAATATGCTCTTGAATCTTTATTCCAATACTGTCTCATTTTGGTTTTATGATCTGATCTATCTTAAAGGCATTAAGAAGTGCCCACTTACTAATCTGTAGCAAAGTATGGGTTCAGTCCTAGACCTAGAAAGAAATTTTTATACTTGAAAACTAAGAAAGAATTTGATACATAACATTTTAATCCTTGTGTTATTATTGATCATAAATGGCCTACACATGTCATTTCAGAATTCCTTTTAACTTATCCGATTGTAATGAATGTTTGCCCCAGAATTCTGACTGTGTGCCAAAGGCCAAAGAGAGAAAAATCTTTGCTTATAAAAGGTGATGCTTTTGTGTGTCTTGCAGAGGAGAAGATAACCCAAACGTCTGTACCTCCAAGCTATCCTATTCTGCCGGGCTGCTTGCTTTCTGCTCCCCTTCCTTTCTGATCTTGATATCGTGAGTAAGAAAGCAAGAGACCAAAGCTTCTCTTTGGCTTCAGTTTGTGTCTTTTTGTGTCAGTTTTGTTGCCAATGCAAGGGATTCCGTGTTTCTCCCACACTCTGTCTCCTCGCTTCCTCCTTGAGAATGCTGCTCGGGGAGGGAACAGCTGTGGTTTCCCTCTCATGCATTATGACGTAAGGTAAAAATCCTGCAGGACGTTTTGCATTGTGTATAAACAGAAGTGCAGTGTTGAAGTGGAACACTCTCTCCCAGGCCTCCCTTCTAGATGAATGTGTGTGTGCAGGCTTTGCCTCATGGACTGGAGTAAGAAAATTCTTCCCACATTTAGTATCACAACATGAATTTGAATGCTTGTAGCAGAAATGGATACTTAAAAAATCTGAATATCACACACACATTCATGCACACACACTGCATCCTTCAAATGTTTCTGCCTTAATTTTTCATCACAAAATAACTGTTGTACAGCAAATATGAATACATTTGAGGATATTCAAAATATCTACTCTTTGTGAGTCATCTTCAAATAACAAAAGTAGTTGATTTAAAAGGAAGAGGAAAATAAATCTTTCAGTGACATTTGGAATTCCTGAAGTGACTGGAGGAAAGATAACACTTCACATACAGAAAGACATAAGGCACCAGCACCCTCAGTACTTTCTTGTGAGTATCGCAGCAGAAAAATGTGACTGAATCTCGAGTAATGTCCTTCTTAGCAAAAATCAGTGTTGGCTCAGCAATCCTTAGAGTTGCCTGCTCATCTACTTTCCCATCCCACTGGTGACATAGCTGTCATGTGGTAATATTCATTGTTTCAGTCTCTACTTACTAACGGTAAATGTAAGTGATAGAATTGAGACATGTACTTTGCAGAAAACCAAAAAAAATATTAAAAAGAAAGGAAGCGGGGAGGAAGAAGAAGAGGAGGAATGGGAGGAATGAGAGGGGGAGAGAAGAAGAAACAAAGACAAAAAGAAAGAAATCAAAGGAGAAAAACAAAGAACAGAATTTTATTTCTCTGTTTCGATTAATTTTATATCTTTTGACTCAAGACACCACGAGGTTTTCTGAGCATACAACTTGGTATCAGATTTTATTATTTAGCACAACTTGTTCAAGGCAATTTCACAAGAGCCCTGCAGGCTATAGTGTCAAAATATGTTATGCTATGTATCACAATCAATAACTCCATGTATAGTCAATGTATCCAACCTTTTCTGCTTCTCTATATCAAATGTCTGATTTTTGTTTCTAATCTGATAAACAACCTCAGGGTGATCATTCATTGTTTTTTAATTAGTTTAACCCGCCTCTTACACATTAGCCTTACTTGATGAGCTCTGCCCACTGTAGAGGCTATCCATAGAGTCGCTGGCTTTGAGGGAGGTCTTCTCTGTATGTGTTCCAATCATGGGATCACTGCTCCGATACGGGAGAGCTTTCTCTCCATTTTCCTCCTCCTTCAGAAGAAAACATATCAGAGGTTAAGTGTGCAAATCAGATTTCCATGGAGATGTTCACTGTGTGCACTGACTCCACAAGCAAGACACATTTAAACAATAAAACACTCATGAATACATCAGCATGAAATATGAGAGTCATTAATCTTCAGTTCATTTTCTAGGAAAACAGTTCAGAGGATACTTAGAAAACACCCCTAGACGAGACATTGCTTGTTGTGGAATATAACTGCAATTATAACAGTCTAGTTTTGAAAATAAAGGTGAATATCATATCAAGACTATTTAATTAGAAATGTTGGCTATATTGGCATTGATGCTTCTTCTGTTGAAGCGCAGTTACTTCTTCATGTCCTCCCTCTTATCTGTTTGCTGCCATTACTAACCCTTCGAGATCTGATACTCCAGGCTTAAATTCTGCACATTTGTTTCATGTCAGTTATTTGCATGCTCCCAGATCACTAGATATGAATAAAACATGCTCACTTGGCAATTCTAAAGCAAACCTTATCTCAGGAGCTTTACAAACCTCATACTGTGCTTGCCACCTAGTCAAGTGAAAAGCAAATCTTGCATAAAATTAGAAAAGACAGACAATTTCAAAGCAAATTACATTTCCTTGAAAACATCTCAAATGTTTGCCATTTTTAGAAAGTTTGGACAAAGCTTATGAATTTCTTAATGCTCATCACATTGTAATTCAATAGTCTTATTTTTTAGCATTACTGATCATTGATAAAAATAAGCATAGACTTAGTTTGATTCTCTGCCTTTATCTGTTCTTTATTCATTCCATCATTTAGGGAAGGTTTATGAAGCACAGCCTAGTAGGTAGTTGCCATCTTTCAAAAATTGTGGATACTCTAATAAACAAGATAACATAGGAAAAGGGTTTGAGCTCTAAGAGATTATGTTCTAGTGTGCATGGACTAGGCAATATCTATAAGCTAGTGTTGATATGTCTTTAAAGGAGTTGAACTTACGTACATGGAAATATTTGGTGTGGGAGGTCCTTCTGTCTATGTGTTGCTTTTATCAGTTAATGAATAAAGAACTGCTTTGATCCCATGGCAGGGAAGAACAGAACTAGGTGGGGAAAGTTAGGCTGTATGCTGGGAGAAAGAAGGGTGGTGTCAAAAGAGAAGCCATGGAGGCACTTCCAGTGTCAGACATGCTGAAACTTTGCAGGTCAGTCACTGCCACGTGGCAATACACAGGTTAATAGAAATGGGCTAAATTAATATGTAAGAGATTAGCCAATAAGAATCTAGAGCTAATGGGCCAAGCAGTGACATAATTAATACAGGTTTTGTGTGATTATTTTGGGTCTAAGCTAGCCAGGTGCCTGGGAACCAACAAGCAGCCCTTCTCCAATAAGTATTAGTATGAGCCATATAAGTGCTATGAAGGATATAGGCTATATAATGTGAGAGAACTCATAAACTGGGCAAAAATGAGAAAGGTTAGTTGATTTAGGTGAAATGAATCCCAAAGATTTCCACTGTATGGTAACAAATGCCCTGAGTCTACCCTAATAAGTATGAAGATACCCTTTTATAACATGTTGGCCTGAAATATGAGTGAATAGCACTTCTGTTTTCTTCTAAAGGTACTTTTCTACCTTTTCCTGGAACTCATATTTAATCTTGGATGTACAGGTCAATGTCGTGAGAGAAAGGAGGATATTTCATAGTAACTCAAAGAAGTGACTGAGAACCAGTTCAGAAAGAATGTTGTAGACCACTGTGGTGACCACTGGAATGTGACACCTAGATCTTAATGTGTATTGTGCAAAGTACACGAGCTTTGGGGTTGGAGACTGCATGCTGTGATTCCATATTGTCATCCCCCAAAACTCACATGTGCATTCAATTTCCACTGTGCAGTATCATAAAGGGGAAAAGTAATCCAACTTTGGTGTTTAGAGGCACGGCCTTGGGGAGATGGTTGGGATTAGATGTAGAATTACCATATATCAAGAAGAAACAAAAAATATTTTTATACAAAGAATTACACACAAGTGTTTGCAAAAGTATTACTCATAATATGCCCAAAGTAGAACAGCTCAAAAACCCAGAAGTTGATGTGGAAGCGTAGATTATTTATAATTGGGCTAGTATTTTGTGATAAGAAGAGATAAATTACAGATAATCGTTTCATCTTAAACTATGTGCTCTTCTTTACATGCTAGATATGTGAATTTTCTTCTTTTAAAACAGGAGTGATAATCCCTTAAGATCTATAAAACTGGGCCAACCAGATGGCTCAGCATGTAAAGGCACTTGCTGAACAAGCATGAGGATTTGAGTTTGATCCAAGGAACCCGTAAAAGTTGAAACAAAGAACAGACTGAAAAGTTGTCCTCTGATGGCTGCATGCACCCTGTGGCACTCATGTGCATGAGAACACACTTTTTCTTAAAGAACTACAGAACTTCCTGGGTATGATAGTAAAAGAAAAAAAATAAGACTAAATGCTTTGCAAAACACCAAATAGTCTCTATCTGAAGAATGAGCCGACTGAATATATTACAAAATATAAAAAAATACAGATGGCAAAATACACTTACTTTTTCCTCAGAAAGGGCTTTGATGTATTTCCTCCCAACTTTTTTCTTCATTGTCCATGAAATTGCCCTCATTTTTTTACCTAGATTTCCTCCATTATTTGAGGTTTTATTTTTTTCTTCACGTCCATTGGTTAGTTCCCCTTCATGGACCTAATGGAGTTTTTTTTTTTAAAAAAAAAAGACAAAATTATAAAGAAGAAAAGATTATTTGTTTGAGTTGAGTGCTTTTCAGTGCTAGGGATTTCACATGCTAAACAAGGGCAGCACATCTAAGCCCTGTGCCCAACCCTAAGAACATTCATTGATAACCTCCTTAGGGAGAATCCAAGTCTGGATATTTTGGTCATTTTGTGCTGTACACATTATGGGCACAGCACATATTGTTGAGTATTTCCAGCTGGCTACCTGCATAAAAAACTTGCTTGAGAGCTCTCATCTTTGCATGTGAAATTTTTTGAGGATTTCATCAATGGTTTAATAGCTTTATTATTCATTTTAGTTCTTGATTTTGAGATGATCAAAACAGAAGTAACCATCAGGCAACATGAGTGGTTAGAGCTATATGATGGGAGGTAGTTTAGTTGTGGCGGGATTAGAAAACCCTAATCACCCTTCCATGATGGAAGAGCATTACAGTAGCCTCTTGCATCTCATAGAAATTTGCATGGTCATAGCGATTTTTCAATAAGTTTGGAAGTTAATTAAATCAATTGAAATCTACAGTGTTTTCATCTGAGTAGGTGTGTGTGCATGTTCATTGTTCACTTTAAGTAACAGTAAATAATATCTGACTCAACCCACCAATAAAGAAATTCTCATGTAACATATAGATTGTATGCATGCAATAATTAAGTTTTTTTTGTTTTGCTGTTACCATGTGCTCATTAACAATCTTCCTTATAAGGCAGTGGTCTGTGCTATGACTCAGAAGAAAACACAAGTAAGGGTGTTTGCCTACAAAGCTCAACAGCATAGTATAAATAAATCAATGTGATATGATATAATTAATGATGAGAAACTTCTCTGTAGTGATCTTAAATGCTTTAATCTGAAAGTTTAACTACATAATTAACATTATTATTAATCAATGTTTATAAAATATGTTACATCATATAGAATCCGTGTAAAATGGCATACCTTTATGAAGTTACTCTTTGCTACTTAACAGATTTCAAAACAGCGTCTTCAATATTAGGGAACAGTTTGCTTTAACGAGTCATTTGTGGTGATTCTGACTCACAGACGGACAACAAAACTTAGAAGGAATGATAAGAAAATATTGCCATGGTTGTGCATCTCCTTTACCTTCTAAGGTTCTCACTGCAGTCTGGACATGTTTTGCCTTGGCTACATCGAGATAGCCCCGAATCTAACAAACTATCTAGGTCTCTAGTTAAATTGTAGTAATCATGAAGATGTGTCTGATTCATCGTTCTCCATGCTGCCCACACTTCCTGTTCTTTTATCAGATGTATTCATCTTCTCTGCTCTTATTTTATTTGAAAATTTGTTTGCTCATTTATTGTTCATCTGCATCTCACACATGATGCATGTTCTATGAGAATAAAGGCTTGGTCTGTATGCTTTATTTTGTTTTAAGACTGCTTTAAGGCACTTTGACTGGTGCTCAGTGTCCTCTAAGCAAAGGAAATTCTGATGTGAAAATGTGAGACAGCTCCCCCCTCCCCTGGAGGACATATTTGGATTAGATGTTCTCTCTACCTCAGATGTGCAAGCCATGAACTCTGAAGGTCATCTGCTTTAGTACCGCCCACCATGCTTGATAGGTGGACAGCCAGTCATTCCCAGAACATAAAAAATGACGGGAAACTTCTGAGTAGTGAGCTTTAATATTTTAATATGAGAGTTTAACCACATAGTTAACATCATTATTAATCAATATTATGTTTTGCTTCATATCTTACCCCAAACCGCCTGTGATAAATATGAATGGACAGCCAATTTAAGCCCTCTTTGTACATTATTAATTTCTACATTCAAGGTTATAAAGACAGAGTCTTTGCTTAATTCAAAATACCAGAATAAAATTTGATTTGGGAACACTCAAATTTTAGTTAGCCTTTTCCTTCTCTCTTCTCTTCGCTTATAACTTTCATGTTTTTAATTGAAAAATTATTTTACTAATTGAAATAAATGCGAGAGTATATTATTTAGTTAAAACCAATATTGTTACTATGATTTAAGCTTCAAATAATGCAATACAAATACTGTTTGGTTTTCCCATAATTATTTATAGAGGCTTCAGAGAAACTGTCTCCATATATTTAAAATTGTTTTCTTTTCTGTGAAGTTCTCCAAAGCCTGGACTAGGTTTCTGTCTAGAATTTACAATTCTTTTGTTTTCATCATCTTTTTAGGAGATATTGCTGCAGTCTCCAGGCCTTATGAAGTAGGCATTTTCATCTTTAATTGCAACAGGACTTTGGAGTCGTTAACAGAAATCCTGCCATTATGTAGGTATCTGTGAAAAAGATGAAAAATTGATGCTGGGTTTCTGAGAAATGAGAAACTATTTTATCAGCTCTTCTCAATGCTTTAACAAATTTCAAGGCCATGACTACCTATTCCATTGACAGTGAATGAGCTTGAGAAACTTACATAGATTTCCTAAAAACTGAATAGTAGCAGAATAGAATGTACATGGCTATAGAGAGTTCAAAGTTTATCTGAAACTCTAAGTGAAAATAAAGCTTCATAAATAAATTCCCCTCTGTGTATTTATACATGTATATATGCACATACATAATATATGTGTGTGTGAGTATGTATATAATTATATCTTTCTGGAGCCCATTCCCTATGGTAGGATAACTTGCTCAACCTTGATGCAGAGGGGAGGGACTTGGTCCTGCCTCAACTTCAAATGGCAGGCTTGGTTGACTCCCCATGGGAGGCCTTACCTTCTCTGAGTAATGGATGGGGACACGGGAGGTGGGGAGAAGCAGAAGGAGGGGAGGAATGGAGTAACTGTGGTTGATGTAAAGTTAAATAAATAAGTAAATATAGAGAGAGTAAAAAGTGATTGCAATGGTTGGTGTTTTCAATCAATTTGGGAACATCTAGAATCACTTAAAATTGAACCTCTGTGCAAGCAATTGGGGGATGATATTGATTATACACTTGAGATGGGAATTCCCACCTGCTCTAGCCACCATTCCCTGGCTGGGTTTTATAAATGGGGAAAGGAAATTGAGCATCTGTTCATTGCTTACAGCTCCTTGACTATGTATGTTACATGACCTGCTGCTTTATGCTCCTGCAGCTTTGACTTCCCCACCATGATGGACTGTGATTTATTTCAAAATTTGGTGAAAGTCTACATGACTTGAAAATGCATTTAAATTCTTTAGCTAACATTTAAACTTCGACAATATGCTATTATAATGTTCATAAAGATAGAATAAAACACTAACCTCAGGTGAGTCGTCAGATTTGGATGTGGAATTATTCCGAAAACGATCAAAATTCCCCAAACTGCTGCTGCGCTGTAAAATTGAAAAGGAAAAGAAACTTAAGATGTGACTTTCACAACTGCAAGTACTAAATTTATTACAGCTTCTCTGAAATGCATTTTGAATATGTGGACTATGAAAAGTCCTTCTCTGGACTCTCAAAAGACATTGGAGATATAAATATTATTTATATTTTATACTAAATCTTGTGAAAATATCTCCCTTTGATTTGTGTAATGTGGTGAATTTTTTAATATTAACTTATAGTATTTATCTCTTGACAAAAACAACCAAAGCATCTGAAGATTCTAAACAGAGCCTCCTTTAAACAAGTTGAACAGGCAACAACAAAGCCAACAACCAATAAAGACACAACAATGGAACAAAGCAAGCGACTGACTGATTTCTTCAGCCTCCTAAGATGGGTTTGCTTAAAAACAAAATTAATTCAAGTACATTTCCCACTAGTAAATCTTGTAAACTTTAACGTCTCTGCCCATAATCGGAAAGAGAATGCACAGATGTATGCCTAGCTTGAGAGTAACACTGAATTTCTTCACGTTTTCACATGGGATTGCACTGAGATCCCACTCCCCTTCCCATTGTGCAGGTCATCTCCCCTCATTGACTTCAAGAAGAAGCTTCACATGTTAGCAGACTAAATTTACATTCTTATGCAAACTCACTCTGGGTAGGTAATTATAAATGATCTTAAAATGCTTCAAAGTAAATAGCTCTCCTGAGTACGTTTTCAAATTTTTTCAAAATCACTGACTCAAAAAATTGACTTTCTCACTATCAATTTGATTTTATGCATTGTTTAGGATGGCGGGTATCTAATCTTATGGTGTGTGTGCATGCATGTGTGTGTGTGCATGTGTGTGTGTGTGTGTGTGTGTGTGCCTATAAATCCAAAGAAGATATCTTTTTTATTTCTTTGTTTTTGAGACAGGGTTTTTCTGTAGCTTTGGAGCCTGTCCTAGAATTAGCTCTTGTAGACCAGGATGGCCTTGAACTCAGAGTGAGTTCTGCCTCCTGAGTTCTGAGATTAAAGGCGTGCACCACCACCGCCTGGCTCCAAAGAAGATGCCTTGTCCTAAGGATTATACATCATTTCAAGGAAATATACTTTAGAAATGATTAGTTTTTACTGGAAAGGTAACCTAGTAACTTGAAAAATATGTCTATAGTGGTAGTCAGTAATCTATAGAGTTTGTTCTTGTCCACTCAGAAATCAGAGGTCTCTTTAGCTAGCCTTTGCCAGAGAATCCTAGTTCTTAGACTCATTCTCCGACACACCTTTCACCACCACTGCCTTTAAAACTCCTTATTTTCCATGTACAATGGGTTAAAATAAAGAGATTCTGGACATGTGACAAGTAGTGAGCCTGATAGTCTTTGTGCTCCAGAATCTTGCTCCAAGCGTGTCGGCTGGGCAGGCACAGTGCCTTTGGCAGACTTGCCTCCTGTGCTGAACAAGCCCGCAGCGCTTCTTGCTTGTGGTGAGAGGAGAGCTGAGGTAGCTGAAATTGTGTTTCACAGCGGAAAGCACCAAGTCAGTCCATATAGAGCATACCAACGTAGAGACACACCCACAGCATGAATCGCTTTGACTTGCCTAGTAGGCATTTCCATCAGGCCTTCATTGATGTGAGTTCCAGGGGAAGTAAGGAAACAATTGTCCTGCTTGCAGATTAATACATCAAGGACACCTATTACTCTACTGTATACTTGAGACATTCTTATGGCCTGTTGGAACCTAGGCCGGTGGCAATTTAGTAGCCTATATCCAGCCTGATGCTGCCTATTACATATTAATGAGAGTTACAAAATGGCTCCCACTGCTAGATAATGGGGCCAGTTGCATGGGAGGGCACAGAATAGATTTCACTTCAGCGATTCTCTACACTTATAGTGTTCCATTAAGTAATCAATAGTCACTACCTTTTCAAATTAATTCTGCCCCCATTATACCAATAAAGAAAAACAATACATGAATAGTGATTTTAGAGAGATAAAGAAAAATACTGCTTTGGGTCTTGCCAGTCCTGTAAGAACTAATCTCGCAAGAACTTTAAGGTAGGTGAGTCTGTCTGTCCATCCTAAGATTCTCTTAAGAAGCAAATTTCAGTATCTATTTAAAAGAGTATTCAATATATTCCATTATCCACTCTGAAAATCAGTTACAGTCCAGGAAAATAATTTCATAATATATTTATAGTTTATATCTTGTGTTAGAAAGGAGTTAATGCCTACTGTGAGGTATAGACAAGGAATAGTTTTATAATTTCTGCCATCAAATTTTATAGTGAAAAGGTAAAATGTGTGGAATCAAAGCCTGCTTCTTACATAGTAGTCCTTAATAAATGAGAATATGCTTGAATATTCACAAATATGTATGATAGTGCAATCATTTTGCAGGTACTAGCTGGTGACAGAAGCTCCAATCAAGATAAAGCAATTACATGAAGAACTGTCTCTAGAAAAAGCAGCGTGACTAAAAAAGCAAGTCACATGTTGGATAATATCTGATAATGGTAGCATTAGGACATGTTTACTTTTTATACTGTGGAAGTATATTCAGGGACTTCAAGTATAGCACAGAAATAAAACACACACTTTTGCCTGTTCAGTGACTTAGGTTAAACCCAGCTCAACCCCAGCAAAGTAAAGTATATAGTCCTTATATGTTTAGAATACCAGTTATAAAATGCCACTACAAAGAAATTTGTCACCATCCTGTAAATTTTCATATATAATCGTATTTTCTCATAACAACTTCATTTCTAAATTTTTGGATATGAATGTTTATACACACACACACACATATATATATATATATATATTCATTGTAATATTTTGCCAACATTCATCAAAAAGATACTGAGTACATGTGTATGGATCAATGGAGAAATATTGAAATTCATCTTTCCTTAATTCAGTAGAACCATCCCATGATACAGTGAAAATGCAAACAACAAAACAGAAGAAGGGATCCAGAACAGGCCACCATTTATCTAAGCATATGTCTCATGAAGGCAAATACAGGATTTCTCTCACAGAGCTATGTCAGAATAAATGAGTATGGGTGACAGGAAAGAAAATATATTCCTCTGAATATACTTTGTTTCATAGATTTGAACACAAAGCTATGTAAAAGTTTCACAAATTCAAAAATCAAATTCAATCAAAAAAAGATCCCTGAACTTTACAATCCAAATGAAACAAATCTACCACTAAATCAAGTTGATTGTTTAAGGGGAAAACTTATTATAAGTTATTTTTAAACAAAGCAGTTTGATAGTCTGTACATAGTAATACTGCAAGGAGAAGATGTAGTGCAAACTAAATGTTAACCTGTTTCCACCCATCGTGACCAGTAATACTGGTGCATGTATAAATGTTAACAATTAAAGTGAGTACCAGGACAATAACATTTGAAGTCAAGATTCTCATAATATAATAAGAGCAATGCAGATATGAAATAAAATGCCTAAATAAGACCTGATGTCTTAAATTTTATTTGAAAACACCAGTGATATGTCCTGATGTTGGAGGAGGTCTGCTTGTTGGTTCCCAGCCATCCTGCTAGCTTAGACCAAAAATAATCACACAGAAGTTGTATTAATTAAATCACTGCTTGTCTCATTAGTTTTAGCTTCTTATTGGCTAACTCTTATGTTAATTTAAACCATTTCTATTAATTTGTATATTGCCATGTGGCTGTGGCTTACTTGGTAAGGTTCCCAGTATCTGTCTCTGGCGGTTCCATGGCTTCTCTCTAACTCCACTTTCCTCCTCCCGTGGTATGGGCCAAGCCAGTTTCTTTCTTTTTTTTTTTTAATGGATACAACTTTTGTTTGTTTGTTTGTTTTGTTTTTGTTTTTTATAGTTTATTTAAATATTAAAAATTTCCACCTGCTCCCAT
>LOEQ01004160.1:198469-219074 GCA_001685075.1 Bramus lutescens | reverse complement strand
CTGGTTGACCCACCTATACTTCCTGCCTGGCCAATCAGCGTTTTATTAAAATACATGATTGACAAAATACAGACAATTCTCCTGCACCATATTTTAACAGGTCAGAATTCACTGATTTTTGATCATCCTGAAGAGAAACACATCAGTTACTGTATTGAGAAATATCACAGCTGTATTCTGAAAATAGACAAAAATAAAAGGCAATAAACTGCCTTTTCTGAATGAAATATATTTCAGAGTAACTATAAAATTGATTGTGGAAAATTATTCCAAATATGTGTATATTCTGGTTCTTAAAATTGATGAACTTAGGAAATTACTATTTTGCAGATCTCTTCTTATACTGGGTATAATAAGTGCTTAATGACTACTCAAAGAGAAGCAGCCAGAATATATGCTTTGTGATGGAAGCACTGTGTATCTCCTATCAGAGGATCTTCAGAGGGAAGGACAGAGAGCACAGAAAAGATGTATATGATCATGGGAGTAGAATCAAAGAGTAGAATTAACCACAGTTCGGTCTCTACCAGATTTTAGTTAATACACAGACGTTAAAGTCTGTTCAGTGATGTGAAGAGGATTTAGTTAGCTAGAAAAAATCCAGATTGGACAAACTCAGGACATACAGCTTCTTTTTTTCCCCCCCATTTGACTGATTGATGGAAATTAAAAAGAAAAAGAACAGCGAAGTTATAAATTTTATAAATTAAGAGTCTTCATCAGTTAAATCAACCATATACAATCTGGGTATCATTTGTGAATAGATCCAATAAATCACCATCAAAGCCATCAAAAATATAATTAAGGAAAGGTTTAAGATGAGTGGCTATTTGTTGATGCTGAATAAATATTTCAATTTGTATTTTAGAAAATCTTGTAAATGGTATTAAGTGTGTTGGCAAAAAAACCAAAGACAGCAGTCATTTGATACCTAGCTTGCTTGTACATATTTAGTGTAGATTTTAGTATTCTACTTTTGCACATGCTTGAAATTTTCTGAGAAAAAACACTTAGTATATTTATGGGTGTTTGTGTAAAACATTTATACATACATATACATCGATGGCTGGAAGATAATTTGTGAAAATGTAATATAGTCTGTTGAAGTTTTAATGAATCAATTTTTTAAAATTTCATATTTTTCTGGGCTCATAATTTCTTATACTCTATTTCTCTGGGATATAAAGTGGATGTTTTGAAAATCAAAACTCATTTTTAAAGATTTATTTATTATATTAGTTTATGTGTATTAATGTGCCTTCATAAATTATGTCAAATGTAGGAGTGTTGGAGGGATGCACTTTAGAATATTGCTGGAATTAATAATAGCAGCAGCCCTGGAGCATGAGGAGATAGGCGTGCAAATAGGTGGTGTGTGAATCAATAACTTGTGTTTCAGTGATGACAGAGCGCTGCTTGCTGAAAGTCCAAATGAGCTGCAGGCCATGGTAAATAGAGTAGTGGAAGTCAGGGAAAACACTGATATGAAGTAAACATCGAGAAGATTGAGATACAACACATGGGGAGGGCACACAAGGATTTTAACATTTTAATAAAGAATCAGAATCCCCCAAGAAAACAGCCAACTTTGACTGTCTGGGAAGAAACCTAAGTTCAAAGAAGGGAACTATTTCAGACATCAAGAGGTAGATAGGAATAGTGAGGGCTGCTTTTCAGGTAATAGGAAAAGTTTGTTCAACATGAGACATAATGACAACAAAAAAATACAAGTATATATGAGACCCTTGTCTAGAGCTGCCTTCCTTACCACTCCGAAACCTGGACAATGAAACGCTCCTCAGAACAGCAACTAAATACGTTTGAGATGGCGTGTCTCAGGAGGAGTGTGGATGTCACATGAAGAGAGAAGCTGTGCAGTGATGCCATTAAGAAACATCTCCATCTACAGAAGGAAACAAACTAATGGATACAGCAATGGCGCTTGAGATACTTTGGCCATGTTATAAGAATGAATGACAGCGGACACTCGAAGATAGCACTCTTTGGAGGAGTACACAGGATAAGGCAAAGAGGAAGGCCCCCAAAATGCTGAATAGACAGCATAAAAGAAGACTGTGGAGACTTGGGTATGAGGCTAACACTAGTATCTAGGACTTCCCAGGATAGAAACAACTGGGGAATCGCCATAAACAGGCTTCCCATGCATGCTTAAACATGTCCAGGGCATAAATGATGAGGATGGTAACACATACATCAGTGCTGGCAGACGCCAGGGGCATATGGTCCCCCAGTAATGGAGTTACAGGCAGCTGTGAGCAGTATAGAGTTGGTTTTGGAAACTGAATCTGGGTCCCCTACAAGATCAATAAGCTCTCTTTACCACTGAGCCATCTCTCCAGCTTCCTAAAATCTAAATCCATTCTTATATGGGCTGGAGAGATGGCTCAGAGATTAAGAGCACTATCTGCACTTCCAAAAGTCCTGAGTTCAATTCCCAGGAACCACATGGTGGCTCAAAGGCATCTGTGATGAGATCTGGTGGCATTTGGTCTGTTGTCATTATCAACTTGGACCACAAAACCCAATATAAGCAAGTTAAACAGAACTCTATATATGGGCTGCCTATGCATGCTTCAGCATTGCCAGGGCATGAATTTCTTGTATAACTGTGGATTTGGATTGTCTGCTCTAAAGTCTATATGTGGTCCCTTGATCACAGTTTTCTTTTTTCATATTGATGTGGGATACCCTTCTGTATACTGTAAATATGTTTTATTATCACTGGTTAATAAAGAAGTTGATTTGGCCAATAGCGAGGTAGAATAAATCCAGGTGGGAAATCCAAACTAAGATGAAAGGAAAAGGAAGGCGGTGTCTGGGAGATACCAGCAGCCTCCTAGGAAGCAAGAGGTAACTCTCGTGGTAAAATATACAATAATAGAAATGGGTTGATTTAAGTTGTAAGAGCTAGTTAATAATAAGCCTGAGCTGATAGGTCAAACAATTTGTAATTAATATTGAGCCTCAGAGTGAATATTCAGGAATCTGCAGGTGGGAGAGAAACCTTCAGTTACAAATGTTATAGTCTCTTTGGAGGAGTAGGTGTCAACTGGAGTGTTTGAACACAATGCAAGTAATGGAGTTAAGGAATCCATCCATTAGTCTCTAGTCATCTCTAATTTTACATAACAACCTTAGTTCTGTAGATTGTTATATCATATGCAAGTGACAGCATTGTTAGTAATCATTGGCCCATCTGGACAAGCAGACTTGTGTAAGGGTTACAGTTTGAATAAAAACCAAAGCAACAACTGCACAAAGCCTCCTTGAAAATCCTCCACCCTGAGGTCGGCCTCTCTGCCGTGTTATCCCTCACAGATTTTTAGCCTAGTCTTTTTCTTTTTAGATTAGCTGTTCTCTGTACACGATGGAAGGATGGAACTAAATAGGCTTTTTAAACCACTCAGCTGTCTGCATTATGAACATGAAAGAAAACTATGGAATCTCCTTTAAAATTATGAATCAAGCTTTTGGCCAAAACCAGGAGACTTGACCTTACATTTCTTTCTTACCCAGCTACCAGCTTTTAGGGTTGCCAGGTAAAATCTTATCTGGACCATGACTTTCAAATTTGAGTAAGGCACCGGTAGAAATGTCAATCTATTTCAAAGGAAATATTTGCATATGTGAGTCAGACACCCACAGTATTTTGAAGTATATTGGCAAATTAAAGATTATACATACTTACTGCCAACAAGTTTTCACATCGAAATATTACTCATAAGAAGACATTTGTTTGTATCCACTCTTCATATCAAATTTCTGTTTGAGCTCACTTAAATATTATATTATTAAAAGCTAAATCCCAACAAGTCTGTCACCCTTTATCAAAAAGTGTTCGAGGATTTAATTGTTCTGGCTGACTCAGGTGCTAAGACGTTGGAGAGAATCAAATTTAAATCACTTAAAATAATCTGTTAGGATTGCCTCAGCGTTAAATAATTACAGCCTCATGCGGTGCCAATGGAAAACAGTACGTGGAGTGTGAGGGAACTTCAAGCTGAAAAAACAACAGGAACTGTGAATTCCTGCCTTCAGCACTAGCATTACAACCCGGTAAAAAGGCAATGCAGAGCTAAATAAGAGGATGAAAACAACACAACACAAATCAGTGTTGTGGATATTTTCAGTGTGCACCAGGCCTCTAGGAACCAAAGCTAGCTGGTTGCTTTCTGACCTCCTCAGCTTCCTATCAACTGTCAAATACATGGAGGGGGTGCAGATGCTGGTGCTGCTGCTAGAGTCTGAAGTTTACTCAGAGCTTCCAAAGTGAAACTTTAGTTTTAGAATTTTATGTGCCACTAAAAGGTTTCCTGTAAATTGAAAGTACTTCAGAGATTACTCAAGGGAGAGGGGAAGAACTTCAATAATAACAGAAAATGGTAAATGCAAAAATGTTATTGATAACAGTTGATTTTATGGGTTAAACAAGTTCTCAGAGTAAAAAGATTCGAGTATGTAAGATTCTCAACTTTACCTCTTCATGATCTGCCATGATTTGTCATTATTTTAGACTGTAATTGAAGACTGTAAGTTATGTTACAGTTCTAGCAATTCAGTAGAAAGTATTCTATTCTATTTTTATGAGGAGCTCATAAACAATACTCTCATTTCTTTAAATAAATTTTTTTTTCAAATTTATATACCAGTATGCTAGTGTGGACAGTTTGTTTAAAAGCTTTCTGTGGAGTCATACAAAGAATTGTTCAGCCATCACTTCTAGGCTTTGGAAGTCCTGGCTACCTGTGTGCATAAAGTTTATAAGATGCAATTAGTTCTTGGAAAGATGTAGGACATAGGAGGAAAGACTCGAGAAACCAAGGTAACAAGGCCGATGTATCTGCCTTCCTTATCAAAAGATGAACAATTTCCTTCAGCTATTTTCACATGAGTAATCTTGGTTTCTGTGGACTGTGGTATGAGAAGGCTGTGCAAAGGATAGATGATTCAAATCTCTGATGAGAAAAATATGCATTCTTCCCAATAAGTTTAGAAGATAACTTTGGGGCATGCTTGTTTTTTTAATCTATGAACAAATATTAAATACGATTTTAACTGATCATGCTATTACTGACTTCAATCTTCTAATTATTTAGTTAGGTAACTAAACTTCAAAAGCATAATAGTTCTGCATTGACATTTTGAGTATGATATGGCTAATAACCCAAGTAATATTTAAGATCCTGGTAAAAGAAAGCAACTAGGGCTGGGTTTGGTGGCACATGCCTTTAATCCAAGCACTTGGGAGACAAAGGCAAGTGGAACTCTGTGTGCCTGAGGCCAGCCTGGTCTACAAAGTGAGTTCCAGGACAGTCAAGGCTATGATGCAAAAGAAAAAAAAAAACACACAGACTCAAAAACAAACAAACAAAGCAACTATTACTTAGCAGAAGAACTTCAAATACCTTGCTACATTAGCCCAAATTGTAAATTAAAAAACTCTCTCTGGTTTCCGTAATAGGTGCTTAATTTTCAACTTGTACCATTGCAACTGAAATTATACCATAGAACCAAATAGAGCAGTATTAATCTAAATGAAAAAGTATGAAGCAGAAGTTAAGTCCATCAAATTTTGGTATTAGGAGAGTTCAAAGAGATAAGAGTGACTTGCCACTTATTTACTGAACAACTCCTTGTAGAAGCTAATGTCTAAGACCTTTTTTAACCTTTTCAATCATTATAGGTGGAAAATGCTGCAAATTGATAATGAAATCCTGATCAGCATGGTGAAAAGATTGTGGCACTTCCAAGTCCAAGATACTTTGAACACATTAAATCATTTAATACATTTTTTCAAACTTTAGGTCTTTAAAACATCACCTAATAGATTTGTCAGTCATGTATTACTACAACTAAGTCTATCATTGGGGTTAATATATGACTATGTGGTGTGTTGATATATATTGTATAATATTATATATTAATGTAGAATATATATGCTCACAAAGAGGTGAAGTTTGTGTACAGTACTCATCACTGTGAAGTCATAATTAAAGGGGTGGAAATTAACTTGGGAAGAAAGAATCTGCTTCCTGATTTTCTCAGAAGACACTCAGGAGCACACCATGTAAGTCCCCTACATTTTAAACAAGTTCTGCTTTCAGTTGGCCTCTGGGTACAAAGTGACCTTTCTAAAGGTCTCCCCAAAGGGTATTTTAGTCATGCAGTGAGATCTCCTTGAACACAAGTGATGACAAACAATATGCTAATTCTCACAAAGTTTTTTTTAAAGTCATTTTTACTACTTTTAAATGGGTGGGTTTGATGCATGATTTTGGTGGCCCTGATTAATGGGCACCGGCAGTCCAGCTCCTGGAGTTGTAATGTGTCTGTGAGCTTCCCTTCAGCCAAGCTCCACCATTAATCCAGTGGCAAATGTCAGCTCAGCAAAGCAAGGTCACTCTTCTGCTTCAAGGGGAACCTTTTTAGAAATAATAAAACTGACAGAAAGTTCTTTTTTGCATGTTTTATGCTGCCTGGGGTTGAGTGCTGCAGTTAATATCATAAAGCTTATAAACACCCCTTCGCAGGCAGCAACTGCTGCCACGGGGCTTAGGAATTTAAACGTTTTCTTCTTTTTTTTCTCTTAGTAAGAACAGACATGTTTATGTGTGGTAAATATATGATATTCATTCCCAAACAGGGAAAGAGTATGAGGAATAAATAGTACTAGGAAGCCTGGGTGCTAGGATTTTTTTTGGAGGAGACCAATGGGCTTTGTCACTTTATCAAATATATTTTTTTTTCTTTCAGCAAATTTACATCTGGCCACATGTGTATTTCAGTGTATTGAGGGATACATAGTGATAGAAATAAATTAAGCTCATGAATACTCTATGACCTGCAATGTCATGTCTCATAACTGTAGTATATTTACTTCTGAAGGAATATTTTTTAAATTATAAACATTTGTTTCATTGCTAATGGCTACTTTAATTTGGTAGGTAATAATAATAAGGTAATAAGTAATAATGAGTTAATCTTTGAGTAATTTCTAGCTACCCTAACTTAAACAACCCAAACAAAAGCTATCATTGAACCAAAGAAAAACAATAGCTACGCAGATCTAACAAAGAACATATATAAGCATAGACATTACACAATATAAAATTTCAACATATATTACATTTATTTTTTTTTACTTTAGAAAGTCAACTGTAACAGGAAAATATTCCTGGAAGATTCTTGTAATATTTCAGTATGTTCTTTAGAGGTTAGTATCCAATTTCTATCACTATGAATTATAAAATATTATTTTTATATCAGTTAAATATGCCTTGAACCTTATTCTGGATAGTAAAACTACATAATTACAGAAACAAAATTCATTATTTGCTGTTTTTCACTTTATTTTATAGAGAAAAGCTATTAGAAGTAAAACCAATTAGTAATTTGGGTCAGTCCTTCTAGGAAACCAATGTATTGGTCAAGTCTCTAAGTCAGGTCTGGGGATTTTGTCAAGCTCACAGAAATAAACAACCTTAGGTTGACTCACTTACAAATAGGACTAGATGGTGACACTGTCAAATATCTCCTTCTTGTGAGAACTTCCTCTCTCGAGGAGAATGCATACTGCAGACTAATGAAAGAACTCTCTTCCCTGGAAGAAATGGCACCTGAGGCAGCAGGTCACTGCTGGGACATGGTTTGGTTAGTGTAGCCGGATAATGGTGAAGTCAATTAGGTAGCATCAAGACTGGAGACATGATGCTATTGCCAGTTGCATC
This sequence comes from Bramus lutescens, assembly GCA_001685075.1. Classification (NCBI taxonomy): domain Eukaryota; kingdom Metazoa; phylum Chordata; class Mammalia; order Rodentia; family Cricetidae; genus Bramus; species Bramus lutescens. The sequence goes on along the minus strand of LOEQ01004160.1, from coordinate 211,326 downwards.
CCAGGTTAGTGAGCAAGCAGGCAGAGCTAAATGGGATGTTTACTTCTGCTCTTTATATCTCTGCAGTCATGGGTGTAAATTCCCCCCCCCCGTCTCCCATACAAATGTGTGCATGTGTGTCTGTGTGTAATGTTCCCTACAAAGCAACACTGTCCTGATAACAATCTTTCATGCCTTTTTCAGTTATGATATACTATTTGATTGTTGTCTTGTTTCATTGCATTCTGATTCTAGAAAAGGTCGCTCTGTTTTTGTGTGTGTCTGTCACCCAGATCTTTATCGTGGATGGGTCTTTAGGTTTCTCTGAAGTAGGTCACTTCAGTAAATGACTAACATTACCCATTAGTCATGTCACACTCAGTGCACACATACTTAAAGATCACTACAATGTGCACTCTGTAAATGCTTTTGGTGGTAGTCAGCAAAAGGAAGAGAAACCCAGTGTAGTTTGGAAGTCAGAAAGACCTCTTCAATCTATCCTAAGTTTCCCCCAAGTCCAAGGGTACAAATATGAGTAAGTTCTATCTCCTATTCTTGGCAAGAGAGCTAGTTTGAGTGATGCTAATTATAGCCAGGAAAATAGAGCAAGTACGGAATAAGTATTGCAATATTGGAAAATGTGGCAAGATCATCTACTGAACATAGATGAAGGCCAGGAAATATCCACATGCTAATAACCTACAAGAAGCCTACATGACAGGCTTGTACACGTCCTCCTTTTCCAATCATAACACCACGGCTAAAATGAGATTTAACAAACTCGTCACAACCTTCTGGTTAGGAAGAACCTAAATCGTTCCTTCAAGCCTAGCTCTGTGTGACTCTGGTCCACGTTGCCTACTGCTCTGCCAGCTAACCACTTCAACTTTGTGTTGGAGTGACTGATGAAGGCTTTCTGAAGATGACAGTCTGGCTAGAGAATAAAACAGGTATGAGTTCATGCCTATACAAGAATCATTCCAGAGTAAGAACAGCAGAGAGTGTGGTCATAGCATCAGGAAGAGGGGTCCTCATGAACCACCTAAATCAGACTGTGAGTTCATGGGAATCTTTGTAAAGCACCTCAGAGGATCCTAACATGTCATCATAAAGCACTGCTGGGACATGGTTTGGTTAGTGTAGCCGGATAATGGTGAAGTCAATTAGGTAGCATCAAGACTGGAGACATGATGCATAAGGGTATAGAGCAGAATTTTTCCCTTATGTATTTTAAATGATGCCTTATGGCAGATACTCGAATATAGCAGGGGTACATTCGCATGAGAAAAGATGAGTGTGAAGGGGCAGGAGGGTGTGAGAAAGAAGGAACATGCCGTGCAATCTGGAGCGCGGGTCAAATATGGGGTGGCCATCAGAAGAAAGGAACCAAAGATAACTGAAAGAAATCAGCAACTGAGAATAAAATCCGCACCTCTACGAGCTGGAGCACTTAACAGTCCAAGCGCTGTTAGTGGCCAAACTGTGTTGCCCCCAAATCCTACTGTCTTCTAACTTGAGCGTTACAGAAGGTAACTGTGTGAAGTTATAACTTCAAAGAGATCATTAACTAAAAAAATGCATCCATTAAGTGTTCCCTAATCATATCCTATTGGTTTCTTTTCTGGATGCTGTCAGTGATACAAAAAGAGATCCTGGGGTGAAAAAATGCACAGGAAAAGACAACACTGGGCATCCATCTATGGGTAAAACCGGAAGCTGTGTGACAGGTTCATGTCTTGCAGACCTCATTGGAAACCAAGCCTCCTAACATGTAAATTTTGGAAGAGGAGGACTTAACCATAAGACAGTAGCTTTCTTCATCTAAGAATCATCCCAACTACCACCACAGTTTCAAAACATTCACTTTTCTTATTGGAGGACAGCTTTTATTCCTCTAATAAGAAGTGTACATGAATGGCTTTTTTCTAAGAATCTACCTGAGTCTGTAATACTAGCAAGTGGGAGAAATGGATCAGATTGGTAATGTGTACTTGGAAACTTAGATAGAATGCTTATGAACTTGATTCCCTGTGGATAATGAAGCTATTTATCTCTAAATCAGGGATAGACATAAGGAACAGATACTTGAATACTCGGTTTTAACACACTGAGTGCAATAGTAGTTGAGGTGGCTGTGTATTCTTCCTACAGGATATCATCCAAATCCTAGAATGAGGGGAAGCTATGCTTTCCTAATTCTCCCACCATCCTTTGATTTTTCCGCATACTTACATAGTAGTTCCTAAATATTGGCAATCTCTTGGCCCCAAATACTTTGCTACTTGCTTGAGATTAAAATTTAATTTTTGATCTGCATTCTATAAGATGGGAAAATCAAAAGCAAATTAGTGATCTGTTGGAAAGAGTTTTCATTACTAAAAGAATACAGTTCAAATTTTTCATCAATTTAACAGTGAACTGAATAAACTATGAGTTCATCTTTTAATTGAAGTACCCTAAAATTGATATAAAATTCAATAGAAATAATTGTATTTTGAAGGAAGAAATAATAACTCTCCAGAAGTTGTGTGTTAGTGATGGGTGATTTTCTTCCAATGGAGGAACAGTAAAATTGAGCCATTTTTCCTTAGAATAAGAGAACAAGTAGAATATAAGGGCAGTGTAGGGTAGTAGTCGTCTTAATGTTTGGTTCATTTAAAATGTGGATGCTGTTGAAAGGGATACCCTCTGTAAAACAGAAGACCGATTCTAAGTCTTTTCAATGGCCCACCCAAGACACTGCCTTTCCTTGATGAATCAACAGTTTTTCAGCACTTATTTGGATAGCTAAACAGTCAATTGGATTCATCTAAATTAGTATGTAAAATTAAACCCTAGGAAAGACAGCAGAAACAGTAGGGCACAGATTTGGTTGTAGAAGCACTATCATGTAAAATCTGAAATCCAAAATAGGGCTATATTTTTGTGTTGTTGTTGGTTTTTTTGTTGTTGTTGCTGTTGATGGTGGTGTTTTTGTTTTCAAGACAGGGTTTCCCTGTGTAGCTTTAGGGCCTGTCCTAGAACTCACTCTGTAGACCAGGTTGGGCTAGAACTCACAGAGATCTGCTTGTCTCTGCCTCCCAGTGCTGGGATTAAGGCAAGTGCCACCACTGCCTAGATAAGGCCAAAATAGTTTTTAACCTTGCGTGAAATAAAATCACATACAGAATTACACTGTTCTCTATGTAAGGATACTCATTTTGGTACTGACCAGGAATCTTTATTTCTATTGCCTAACTTTTATTATACTGTAAAGTACTATGTATGTTATGGGGTATGAAGTTATCAACAGTCTACCCAACTGTGAACCCCATGAACTACATCAATTAACAACATGGTCAGATACGTTCATGGGTTCAATAGAGGCACAAGTGTTGTGGGGTGGTAACAAACTGTTTTCTGATTGTATTTGAGGCCTGATTCATAGGAACCTCATACTTGTTATTATAAATCTGCTTAAGACCTGTTGGTTGAGGAGTTTACAAGCCACAGTGGTGACCCTAAAAATATTCTTCTGTTAAGCAGATGTGGCACCAAACTGTCCTCTAAATGCTTATCTTTATACCAATAGATCGGTGCAGCTCTCAAACTTCATCAAAGAGGTATCTTTGTGCAGTGGGTGGTGGCTAATGCAGAAACTCCTAAGAGATCAGTTTTCAGATTATCAGAGGATTGCTCAGCCACAAATTGGGACAACCGTATCACTCAACCCACAAAGCTCTAGGGGCCGTTATGGGAGAGGGTGCAGAAGGGTAATGAGTCAGAGGTGAGGGAGGAACAGAACAAAACAGTGTCTTTGGGCCCTGACAAAACCCCTGCTTCAAGACCTCACAGCACCCGTGTTTGTCTGCACATGAAACTGCAGGAGATTAAGCTCATCAACGTTCCAGCATGGGGGGTGGATTCTCACAAACTCCCATCACTACCTGAGGAGCTATGGGCAGTTGATAACTTCTGAGGGATGGAGAGTCAGCTTTCGTAGGTCAACCACACCCTAGTGGATGACCCCAATCCTATGAATATTTGGACAACACTGAGTCAGTTTTCTTGAAAGGTGTGGTCCTGGTAGGTCAATCACACCCTAATGGATGACTCAATCCCATGAATATATGGGCAACACAAATTGGATTAGGTGGGTTATTAGAAAGGATACAAATGATTATTTTTGACAGGTAAGAAAAGTTTAACAGTTCTAAATGCTGAACTTTAGGCAGATATAATATCTGAACTATATCTGGAAAGAACTGGAGGGGGCAGGGATGATTTCATCAAATTTAGTGTAAAATTCCCAAGGATTTAATGAACATGGGTTTCTCATGCAAATGCCTTATCTTAAATAAGTACCAGGTCGTGAAATGCCCTCCATTTTCTTGTACCTGGTTAAATAAGAGTTAAAGTGCATTTTAACAGTCTTGATACAGAAAAGCAATGCAGACAGCTCTTTAATGCCACAACTATGTGTCATCCCTGTCTAGGAGCATAAATTTGCACAGCGGGCAGTGCAGTGAAAACAGCTCATAATCAACTCATCACCTCTCATCATTGCTGGGATCAAATGCAAATGGGAAAGAATGCCACTTCAGTCACTGCTAGTGAAAATTAGCATCTGTGACACTAATGGTGTCTCATTTTGTATGCACTTTAGATTAAAAAGAACCTTTTTAAAAAAGCTATTTCAAGAAGTGCCATTATTCCAATGTTTCCCTTTACAGTGACAGTGGTATTGAATCTCCTTAACTCCAAGAAGATCCTGGTTAAAATGCATTCACGCAGATTACCATAGTAGATATATTAAGATTGCTTTGTCCTAATTACAGTTCCAAATTTCATCTGTGTATTCCATTTTCTTTTTCTTTTCAAACTTTCTAGCGTATTTCCTCACCTGGATCAAACATTGACCATGAGGTTAAAATAAGCTTTCTAAGAATCTTGCCCGGCCTTGGGTATAATGGATATATTCTACAACACTCAGAAATGAACTAAAGATGGATTTAAACACATACACACAAACAACTTGTTGTGATGAATCACACTGAATAGACTCACAAAACTTTTCATTTTTCAAATATTGGTCAAGAGCCTACTATGTTGGAAAGCTAAGCAAATTGAAATATTTTGAAACCATTTGACAATTAAAAAAATATACACAATTCTAAGACTTGATATTTGCAGATAGGGTACCTGGAGAGATTTCATAGGTATAATTCCAGAATTTAGTTGGTAGAGAGGGACCTTAAATTCATTTTCAAAGTACAAATGTCCATAAAGATAGATGCTCTGTGGTCTTGAAAATTTCTCTGGCATTTAAGACAGACAGAGTGAGTGACAACACAATATCCAGTACTGTAATGGTGGAAATTGGTATCATAAGTTTTTCATATGGCATTTTTCATCTATGTATCTTTGATTAAGTTTACTGATTTTGTTAAATATATGTAATTTTTATATCCATTTTCCTGTTCATTTATGATGCTAGATACAAGTTGTTATCCAACAGAGTTGTGGCAACTATTAAATAGAGTAGAAAACCCATGAAGAGCAACTCCTGGGTAATAAAATCATAATAAACACAGCAGAAAAAATAACATGTTAGATAAACACAAGAAAAACTATGTCCTATAATTATTTGAACATTTATAGATCATAAAAACAGTAAATATAAAAAGATTATTGAGTCTGCATATGGATATGCTTACAAGTCTATAGATCATTGTCAGCATTGAGCACTAGTGCTAAAATACTACAAATAAAACACAATAAAAAGTATGGTTTATTAAACAAGGTTATTTTTAAGTAAAAATGTAGACTGCTTAGCCACTATTCATTAAGTTTCACTTTTATTTGAAAATTACCTATGTGGTTCTGGGGCACATTAAATTTGTAAGAATTTATTCATCTTTTTCTATATGTTGTTAGATATTTTATAATATGTCTTTAAATATTTTTGGTTACCCAATATGGAAGAACATTGGTTTCTCACTCTCAATCTATATATTATTATTTAATAATATATCTGAAAGATGTTCATCTTGCATATAAGCTACTTCAGTAAAATAAACTTTAGCATAATGGAGAAACAGTATATAAAAAGAGGTACACTGTAAATGATAAAACAAGATGTGAGAAAACTTTTATTTGTTCTAAAGTTTTACTCATTGGTATGTTTATTGATAAGTACTATAAACAAAAAATAATACATTGCTTCATAGGTAGAGTTCTCTAAAATCTATTATTGCATATAAGATTCATGAATATTCTAATGTCACAACTATAAAATGTATTAGACAATACTAATAACAAAGTCTATTTCTTTAACTTTATTTTCAGCTGATATATAAGAAATGAAAATTGTACATGGTCTGGTTTCCCTATAGTGTCTCGCTACATGCATCATTTTTGTAAGTGTTTAAGTCAAACACATGCCGTCTCAAACATTTATCAATTTATTTTGTGTGTGTACGTGTGCATGCACATGTGAATGGTTGTACAGGTTCCTTACATGTATGTGCATGTGTTTGTGAAGGCCATTGGACAATCTCTGGAGTTATTCCTCCTAGGTTGGTGGCTCTCACTGGTTAGAAATCCACTGTCATTTCATTTCAGTTAGGCAGACTCTCTAGTTTGCGCCAGGATTATGCCTGGATCTGCCACCCAGTGCTGGGATTACAAGCACATAACACTACAGTGTCATTTTTTATGTAATTGCTGAGGATAAAATGCTTGTGTAGAAAGCAAGTTATAGATTGAGCTGTACCTAGACCGTCAACTTAGCATTTCATTAGAAGATGTTACATTTTAATTACATATAGTAATCTTATTATGCAATAGCATCCAAGAACTTCTTATTTCCACCTAATTTAGTGCCCACTGGTATTCTATTTAAATAAAAAAGTTCACTAGTTTTTGTTTCAGGTAACATTAGGTCTCATAGTTTTCTCTTGTGTATGTGGTACTGGAGGATTAAACCTATGAACACAGTCAGGGCTGTGCTACCCAACTACATCCACAACCCAAATTTATAGATTTAAATACACCAGAGGGTTAGATATTCTTTCCATCATTTTTGATGTCACAATTAAAAAAACTGAAACAAACACCTCCATACTCTTGAGAGTACACCTCAAAGAATAAATGGCTGTGGCTCAGGGTATGGAAAATATTATCTGATAGATATTCAGTATCAATAGCAACACCCTGTATTTCAGGCCAGTTTCTTGGTAGCTCTATTTTGTCTTAGATAGGTATCACATCACCTACCCTTGTTATGTATGGAGGATTTTATACTCCTTCTACTAGCTGTGTGTGTAGGGATCAGAATAGAACATTTTCCTGCCATCCCTCATGGATTATAACCTTGACTCATAAAATATTTCAAACTTCTCTATGGCAAAATAAATATGAATTAAAAGGAGTTGTTTCTAAGACATAGTTATAATAAATGGAGGACTATTAGTTCCATAGCAAAAGATTTTAAAGCTATATATATATATGCCTATTTATTGCTGCATATGTTTATGTGTTTCTAAATACAAAATTTTACATTTATAAATAAAGAGAATTTATTTTGCCTCATATTTGTTGGAGAAGTTTGCAAAACGTTGAACATTGTCTCAAGCCACCTCAATTCAAAAGGACAAAATCAATTTCTAAACAGTTTCTCTGACAATAACAAATAAAATCTGACAAGAAAATGTCAAATCTTTAAAATACTCAGAATCTACTACTATTTATTGCACAAACAATAAACAGATTGAATTTTCATTGACTTGAGAAGCGTTAGAAATGTGTAAAAAGAGCAGGTCATTTCTGACATTGGAACTTAATACTAAAGAAATTAATGTTGCTGGTATAACTAACTGTGCTTTAATAAAAGGTAAGCTTGGCTTTTCTATATTTTAGTGAAAATTATTAACAAGAGAAAGAATTAAAAAGAATATTCTATATAAGATTGACTTATCCAATTTACTAACTTGTAAATTTTGTTGCTTCTCAAAATAGGACACAAAACTTTCTGCAGTGACCATGTTTAAATGCATGTCTACAACAAGATATCATAGTATAACATTCAAAATAAAAAAAGAAAATTAAAATTAACCCCAAAACTCTCCATTTACAGCCTTCTTACAAGTATGTATTTGAAATGGCTAAAATTTAACAAATAAGATAATTTATTCAGTACTCTGGAAAGACATTGAACACCTCAGTAATGAAAACTGTCCAAAGAGAGTCCATGATATTAATGGCTTATGCGGAGACCACCAAACAGATTTCTGTGAAATTATCTGAACCCAAACTTAACTACCAACATGAATAATTGAATCTAATACACAATTGTGAAGATCATAATTGCCCACTGGTATCTAATTTGGCCACATGAATTTTTCCATAGGTTCTATGATGCACTAAACTGTCTACTTGAATAAACTTACAAAAAAACAGATAAAATATTATGTATGTATGTGGGGGGTGATAGTATAGGTTGTGTGTGTGCATGTATGTGCGTACATGTGTGTGGTGTGTGACTGTGTGTATGTTTGAAAGTGTGTGTTTGAGTGAGTTTGTGTATGTGCATATGTATGTGTATGTGTTAATGTGTGTGTTATGTGTTTGTATGTATGTATTTGTGTGCAATTTAAAATCTAGTAAGAAGTCTCAGTTTATTTAACTATGGTAGGAAGCACCTTACCTTCGGTTTTTGGTGTTTCTCTTTCTCTGAGGCGTTAGATGGCTTCCTCTTTAGCATTTTGAATTCAGGCCACCTCTAGTATGCACAGTTTCTGCTGTTACAGGGACAACTGATGGCAGATGGCAGTTGCTGTCTGTGATGTACAGCACCAGATAGCTCAGAGACCTGTGATGTGGCACTTCCTCCTTTGGTCAGGATATGACTTCAGTGTCTCCTTGGGTAAACGTTCCTTTTTTCTTCCCTCTTCTACCTTACCATAATGATTTAGCAACTCTGTACTTTCTTCTCTGTACTATATTCTATAATTCCTATCTCTCACCTTTGGCATGCCTACATTAATCCTTCATGCCTACGAATCATTAAGGGTATAATGATTTTAAGAATAAAACTTACTTTCTCAGTTTATATAAAAACGAAAGAATTTATCATATTAAATAAGAAGGTACAAGATCTGAACCAATCAGTGTAATCAAACAGAGTATTGTGGAGTTTCATTATCAAAAATAAGCAACTATTTAGAGAATTCAATTTTATATTTCTATAATTTTTTTAATCTTTGAGGTTATAACTGTGTCATTTCTCCCTTCCCCTTCCTCCTAAACTTTGTCAGGTACCTCCCCTTGCTCTCTTTCAAGTTCATTACCAATATTTCTTTAATGCTACATATGTTTGTGTGTTTCTAAATACAAAATTTTACATTTATAAATAAAGATACATTTGAAGTTGAATAATATTAATCCTTCCTAAGGCTATCTGATTACTATAGAGTATATATTAAATTCACCTAGCTTTAAATAGGATTATAAGTTCAGATATAAATGACTATACTCAGGTTACCTTTTAAAAAGCACACATGTCATTGTTATAAGCCCCTGATTAATAAATGACCCACTTCCTGCTATATAGTATAATTCTGTATCTGATAATTGCTGGTTGATAAGTGACCTCAGTGACTGATGAGTGCTGCCTTCAAGTTAGGCATCCAATGTCGACTAAGAAAGCCTAGAAGAACACCAATAGGTCTTAATGGTTTTAGTAAAAGCCAAATCCAGGTATCCAGATGTAAATGGAAGAAGCTGATGCTTTCTTACAGAAGGAGCTTTCATCAGACGTGCATGTGAAATGTGTTTCAAACGTTAGCTCTACTTAAGCCGGATGCTTCAAGAAAAGTTTCTGCTTATCAGCTCCTTGGGTTATGAACAATAGTGCCATATTCTCAGTAAGAGCCTCTAGGTACCCATGCTCCGGGCCTTCTTTATCAATTCCCTTCCCTACCTCTGTGCCTTCCTGCCTGAGGTCTAGCCAGAATTCACTAATTCTCTTAAGATATACTAAATTGCATACTCATTATGTGCTTTTGGACAATATATCAAACCTCTTAACTAAGAAAATAAAACAGTATTCTTTACGCACCACAATAGAATTGGGTAAATAAAATACATTTATGAGGATTATAGTTAACATACTGCCACAGTTACTGAGGCATTCTGAGAACCAAGGGTTAATATTTTCAGCATACTGACAGGGAAATAACACCAGAAACCCTTAAAATTCCAAGGCTGGGTAAATCCCTAGAAGCATGTCTTTCTGTTAACTTTCAGGGTAGACCTCAGTTAAACTACAGTGTTAAGTTATTCTGTCATCTAAGAAATTGAAAGTCATGAAAAACTTCTTCTCCTAGCTGAACATCTATGCCCTTCGTGCTCTTCCATTTCTTTGTCTAAAAGACAGAAGCTTAATTCTGTAGTGGAATTTAATCAGTTAGATTAGAAGGACAAGTAGTCGTACCTGCTGTGTGAAAGTTTCATTGAGAATAAAAGAATAAAAGGCAATGCCCAAATAGATCACACTTATGCAACAGCACTTCGGAAGAGTTTTACATCAAAAATTATTGGTGGCTACTAAATGAATATGAAATATCACACATTTATTTCTAGAGTATTTAGTAGTTTATATTTTATAATGACAACTTTTAAGTATATTTTTATACTGAATACTGACATCCCTAGTACCCTCATTTGTGTGTGTGTGTGTGTGTGTGTGCAGTTTAAATGGGGTTACAAAACATGTGATAACACTCTCACAGATCCATAGACTCCCTAATAAAAAAACTCATGCCAGTCATTGGAAAACCTCCTGTTTGAGTTCTTGACGTTCACAAACCTTATATATGATATTCTCATTACCTTTGGTTCCCTTCCAGAATTTGAGGCTAATACTGTGTTGTTGCAGACACCAAACACTCCAGATGCAGGACTTAGACAAATCAAGCTGGAACTGTCCTGTAGGCCTCCTCCCTGAGGATTAGCTTTAATGATGTCAAAAGATGCTTATCTCATGCAAGCTGACAACAATGACTTGCCCAGAAAAAATATTCCTAATGGTTACAATAGTGAAACTATCATCTTGGAATACCAGCAGGTATCTCATTGGACTTAAGGCTTGCTCAATAGGAGGAAATCTATGCCTGGTTCCATAAACATAGCAAAGTGCCTGTAGTTGCAGAAGTCATGGACCCTAGAGAAGACCCTACTACTGTCATTTTCCTAAATCAATATAATTTCAAACCATATTCTAAATTTTTATTCTTATACCCAATGAGTAGCTTTCACCTCCCGTCAAAGAGCTTCCTTTTGTAGCAGGTGATGCTTACTACAAAGGTCCACAATTGGTCAAAATATATAGAAGAAGTGACTGTGCAATGGCTAACCTCAGCTGGTGCATCTACATTGCAACCCTGTACCTAGGATTCATTGGTACATCTACAATGCAACCCCTATGCCTAGGGTTCAGGGACACAGTGGAAGACGATGTGAAAATATAAGAGCTAGAGAAACAGGACCCTTGCTGCTAGGGATATATATGTAGGTATATATATTTGTGTGTGGGCATATGTAAACACATATGTAGATATGTCTGAATGTATATGTATTGGACTTAAGGCATAGACATATATATGCATTTATGGGTTTGTTACCTTTATGGACATGGCTATTTGCATGTAGTCTATATGAATTCATATACCCTAATATGAATAGATAGATTATAAAAATGATAAAAGTATATGGAATTAGACTTGATAGATTATAAAAATGATAAAAAAGTACATGGAATTGGGAGGGGTATCTATGAGAAATCTCAGAAGAAGCAAGAAAGGAAATCAGGTATATAAATAAATCAAGATTAAGTGTATGCCCAAATAAAATTATCAGAGTATAAGATATTTTTAAAGTGAACAATATCATACTTAAGAATTTCATATATGTATTTGTTTTATATTTCTAGCTATTTGACCAGGTCTATTACCATAAGAAGTATTTAAATGTAAATAAATTCAATATCTTGTTTTAGATTTATAGATGAAAGAAGTGATTTTCAATTTTTCATCTACTTAGGAAAAACATTCTTTGGCAATTAAAAGATGAGATGTTTGAACTCTTACTACAGTATAACCATGCTCCAGTCTTTAATGTTTAGAGGATGTCATGTAACAAATGCTTCCATTAACCTCGTGTATGTTAAGGAATTCTGGAACCTAGATAATTAATGAGTGACCTGAAATGCTCCATTAGGATCAGAAGTCAATGGCACAATAAGACTGAAGTGGAGGGTCAACCCTGAGCACACCTAATGGCTGGTCATGGTCAGGGTCAACCACTAGGCCATGAGTTGCATCAGATACGTGCGAAAGAAGGAAATTGCAAAAGTATCCTCTTTGTGCTTTGCCTTCCCATGCTGTCTCAATGGTTTTATAGCAGACACGGGATGAAACATGTATGGGACGGGGTGGACATGACCACTTCCTATTTGTGTCGTCGATGGTGAGTCACATAGTCGAAGAAATGGCAGTGAAGCAAGAAAGTGAGGTATAGACTCGGGAAAGTTAAAGTTAGATTTACATGAGTTGCTTCCTTCATCCACCAAATATTCATTCAGTAACCATCAAAGCCAAATCATAATTGGCAGAAGAGTAGTTATGGGAAATTTCTGTCTGATGGATGGGATCTCAAGATATTGATTATCTGACGATTTGCTTCCACATCACTGCATTTACCATAATACAGTAAAGAAGAAAATTAAATAGAAATGTCTTCTTGCAGTAGCCAAGCCAAGATAGCCAGGCAGAAATTAGGAGCTTGGGGATGTGGGTGGGGTGGGGGTAAGGGGAGATGGGGAGAGAGAAGTGAGAAGG
>LOEQ01004160.1:176201-193485 GCA_001685075.1 Bramus lutescens | reverse complement strand
GATAGATAGATAGATAGATAGATAGATAGATAGATAGATAGATAGATAAAGAGTGGGAGGGACAGAGAGACCGATGATTGAACTAAATAGTCATGAGAGTTGGAGAACGAGACAAGTACACAGTTCTCAAGGACAAAATCAAGAATCAATAGATATTGCCTAATACATAAATCAAAAAAGAATATATTTGTCATTTAGAAAACTGCATCCAAGCAGCCATTTCATAAAAAGTTTTAATACTGTAGGAATCAGAAAAGAACTGAAGGATGAAGCCTGGGAGGAGGTAGAGAAGGAGGTACTAGGAACTTCTGGTTTAATTCTTTTGATGTAAGCATTTTCAATTTTACTGAACTAAAAATACCTTTAAAAGTGTAGGATAGGCAATATTATAGAAGTATGAACACAGGTATGATCATTGTTTAGACATATTGTTAATGCAAGTAAAATGTGAAAATCAAGAGTCATTACTAAGGAAATAGCAAATACTTTTTACACAGAGAAATTGAAGCTCTATTAATCCATATCAAGGAAAAATGGAATGGACCTCAGGACAATATCAGTTTCACAAATAGACGATGAATGATAGATCTCCCTAGGTTTCTTGGTCCATTCTGGATGGCATTAAAAAAATGCTGTAAGTTAGTAGTTTTTAAACAATAAAAAAATGACTTCTCAGAACCCTGTAGACCAGGAATTCAATGTCAGGATAGCACTACAGAGATCTGACTGTGAACCTTTGAAATTAGAAATTGGGAAGTTAAATAGCCTGATTCTCACACATTTCTTCCTACCCAGTCTATGGTGGGATTGTTCTCCCTTGAGACAGATTTGAGTCTCATACAAGTCTCTTCAAAGTTTCATTTGCAGAAACATAAGTCAATAATAAAGAAAACAATGCAGTTCCTCAAGATCATTTGAGTGCTGCTTTTACAGTATATATGATTTTCACCTGCAATTTTTTTCTCAGAATGTAGAAGATGTGTCTACTTGTCTTCTCGATACAGAGTTATGGAGATTTGCTAGTGTGTTTCTTGGGCTACCCCCTCCCCTCCTCTCTGTCCTCTTCCTCTTTCTCACTGTACTTGTCCATTATCCATGGTTACATATTTTATTAGAATTCTTCTTTCTTGAACAATTGTTTTCTTAAAAACTTTCTTATTACTTTTTAGACTATAATTACATTTCTCCCTTCCGTTCCCTTCCTTTCCCTTCCCCCAAACCCTCCAAATAACTGTCTTCACTCTCCCTTAAATTCATGGTCTCTTTTCCCGCTGATTGCTATTGGATATATGTATATATGTATATATATATATATATACATATATACATATATATTCATAAATATGGCTTCTCAATCTATATGATGTGAATTGTGTGTTTTACCATCTGTCACTGAATAAGCAATTGGTTTGCTCTTGCCTGGAGAAGATCACCTCTCCTGTTCCCAGCTATCCTCAGTTGCCTATCGTCATTTATACAGGTTTGAGGCTTTATGGACTTTTTCCTGTACATGCTGGCATGTCCATTAGTATCATCCCCATTTGGGTCATGTTTGGGCAGTCATGACAGTGTGACTTTATTTTTTATTTATTTTTTTCAGACATTTCCAGGAGACACACTCTCACAGCAAACCTTGCAGTCTTTCCATCCCCTCTTCCTCAATGTCTCCTGAGCCTTAGGTGTGAAAATGTTCTGTAATTGTATCCATTGAGACTGGGCTCCACAACTTTGCATTTTGATTTGTTTTGGTTTTCTCTAGAGGCCTTCATCTGCTGCAAAATGAAGTTTCCTTAATGAGAGGGAAGTATTATAGATGATTTTGGATGTAGGAGCAAGTGTTTCTTCTTTTCCTCTATTCTCCTTTCCTGAAGATAAATTATTATGAGGAAGAATGATTGATACTTCCATGTTTATTTTATTATTCTGTTTTTAATTTCCTTGACTTTTTGTCTTACATTTTGGGAAAGTTCCATTACCTTTTCCACTAACTGTTATTATCAATACTTTAACTATAATAATTTTAGTTTGTAGGAGTTCTTTCTGGTTTTTCTCAAACACCATATTATACTCTTACAAAAGGCAATGAAACACAATGGTTAAGAAAGCAGGCTTTAACCAAGCCACTAAGTACAAATTCTATCTCTCTGTTTGCTTGGGTGACTTTGGAAATTTTTTCCTTAAAATTGAAATGACAGTAATGTTTACATGCATTGTGTTGTTATAAATATTAAATAAAACACTCATAATATTGTAAGCCAAATACCGGACAAAAAAATCAAAGCTAGACAATAACCACAGAGTTAGGTAGGGATGTTCTTTTCTGTTTACTGTTTGCTACTTTCTTCATTTCTCTGAGATTTCTCTTTCTTTTTTTAACGTTGATTTCCAAGTATCATCTTCAAGGAAAGAATAAATGTTAATTTGTTGGTGACTGTTGATATATAACTAAGTCAGAGGATGGAAAATCCAACAGAAGGATCTATGAAAATGGTATGTGGTTGTCAATTGCCACCCTGATGCTGTCTAGCACCATCTGGGAGAAGGACTTCTGGCTGTGCTTGTGGAGGATTATCTTGATTACAGTAATTGATTGCGAAGACTCACCTCAATTGTGGGTCCTACCTTTCATTTCAAGGGGATCTTGAACTGCTTGCTTAGTCAAGGCAAGCTCAGTACTAGTTTGCATTCACTGATCTCTCCTGACTGGATCTGAGGTACCAGCGGGTTCGAGCTCCTGCAGCTCCCACTGTGATGAACTGTAGAACTGGGAGTTAAAATGAACCCATGATATGGATACATTATTGCATTCAAAGGTTCGATTGGTTCATGATTTCTGAGTTTTCCATCTATATTTTGTTCTGTTGCTTTGTGCCTCTGATGACAAAGAGCATCATGGTAGGAGCATACTCCATAATAGGCTTATTCACTTCATGGCAGTCAAGGACCAAAGAAAGAAAGACTACACAGAGTAGTCCGACGAACCAAACAGCCGAGTAAACAAGCATGCCCAGCACCCTCAGACAAATGATTTATACTCAATCCTCATTCTCCTTTCAAGAACACACTCACAATTACCTCACTTCCTTCCAGCAGGCCTCATCTTCTAAAAGGTTCCACCACCAACCAACATCACCACAGACTGGGACCAGAATGTCAACCTATGAGACTCTAAAGAACATTTGAGGCCAACTTTCGGGAAGCAGAATCTCATTTTGACAAATCTGTATCATCGTGTGTGTTATTTATCGTGGGCATCTTTACCTTTTGAAAACATTATCTTATTTTCTAAACTCTTAATCGCAGAAAATATGTAGCTAATTACAGAACATGGTTCCTGTCATTACCACTTCTACTCTGTAATTTTCAAAGCTGACATAATGATAAGGCTACAGATACAACTCAGCAGGAAAGCACAGGACTCCAGGGTAAAGCTTTTCCCTAGAAAGCCATTCTCATGTGCTAACTGTTGTTCCACGTGTTCCTATGCTTCTCGTTACACTGAGAGCAACATCTTCTAGGATGCTCCGCCTCTTCTTCCTCACATAGTAAGTTACCTGAAAGCTCAGATTTTTATCACAAAAATTTGAAAATGACCTTTAAGATCATAGTATAAGTCAGTATCAACAGAATCATAGCTCACCAGACTGAAACAGTCCCCTTACCCTAGCACAGCAATGATGGGGAAACCTAAGTGCGTTGTGAAGAAAACGCCCCCCTTTTTAAGTCAAGCAGAGTGTGAAGGAGCTGCACCTGGCAGGTGCTATTTACATCCCCTGCTAAATCCACAGCTTGTTCCTCCGAATCTCAAGAGGAAGGTGGGTTACGCTGATCGATAGAGTGTGATTTCCTGTCTACCTTCTGAAGGAAAAAAAATGTAATTAATAAAATATTGCGGAAGGGAGATATATCTGTACTTCCTTTCCTTAGAAAAGCGATTCTTAAACGGAAAGAGAAAGATCATTTTTATCTTCTTTGGTCTTTGTGCATCAGAGATTTATGACAATTTCATGAATGATCAGAATATTTTTCAATTCAAACCTTATCACTTGAGAGAATACTATAGTTGATAATTATATAAGCCATTTGTGAAAATGATCAGTACCATCATTGTGCTGCCCTCTGTTACTATAATGCGATTATAAGATACAGTGTTTGTTTGTTGTTTCAATAACAAAGGAACCAAAACGAATTATGAATGCTTTCCGTGTAAAAGTACTCACCAGAGCAAAATCAAATTTTTATCATGTCTTGTATATGAACGAGCTTCAGTTAATTTAAAGTCCACTTCTACCTTTGGTCATGAAGGGCAACTCAGGATATATTTAAGAGAAAGGGTATAGTATATGTAGTTACACATCGTCCTTCCCTAACACATAGCAATTGGGGATTCCCTTGTAAGAATAAAGCCACAGTGAAGCTCAGCCACTCTGAAACCCTCCAGAGTTCTTTTTCTAAAGCACTTGTATTTGTCCTTTATAGAAAGGCAAATTCTAATGATCATTTACAGGATTTTATTACTATAATATGTGCAACTCAATTATGTTTCTCTCTCCTAAGACAGCTTTTCCCAACAAGCTGTATTTGTGAG
Source organism: Bramus lutescens (assembly GCA_001685075.1). Taxonomy (NCBI): domain Eukaryota; kingdom Metazoa; phylum Chordata; class Mammalia; order Rodentia; family Cricetidae; genus Bramus; species Bramus lutescens. Next base: position 188,897 of record LOEQ01004160.1, on the reverse strand, counting down.
AAAAAGGTAGTTTGATTTTCATTGACAACTGTGTAGTCTGCTGAATCAAACAGGCAAGTTAGCACTCATGCCCAGCGCAACACAGCAAATGATTGATTAAAAACCAAAATCAGGTTGGAAAGGAATCAACTCCCTGTTTTATTTTTAGGGCAGGAGATTCTGATCACCTCAAGTACCCTTTCAATGAGCCATGTACTCAGACGATTAGTACTCTGTGCAGAAAGCTTGGCTGGGAATTCTGCTTCTCCTGTGTACTCACCCATGGAGATCTTCTGAGGTGACAATAGTGATGGGATTTTGTAGAACTAATGAAACTTGGAGTTCAGACATGTCGTTGAACTTGGGACCAATGTATGCTCTCTGGATCTAAACTTTCTTATTCATAAAATGGCGAGCTATTTCCTGGTGAGATTGATGCTGGGATTAAATCATATAACATGCACGAAATTTCTGATGCAGAGAATGCTTTAGCAAATTTGAATTTTATCCCCTGCAGCAGTACAAATCATGGCATGCCTAGTACTTTCCTTCCAGGATGTAGTCATAATGTCACACAACTTCCTGGTGATGTGTCGCACTTGACTTCCAAAGCCAGGGTGTGGATCTTTGCTGCTAACCTTAGACTCTCACATCATCACATGCTGACATGATATTTGACTACACTGTTTATTCCCAGCTGGGGGAAATTTCTGCAAGGGACGTCAGTTCTGCTTTCACTTACGTTTCACACTGACATTTAATTGTGGGTTTGCAACTTAACTTAGACTCCACAGTCATTCCCCTGCCTCAGAAAGCCTAAGTACCGCCACAGTACTGTGCTTTCCCTGCTCTAACCATGTGCATTTTTCTTTGTGTGCTCAGACAAACATTCTTTTCTCTCTTACTTTGGCATTTGCTTAAGGTTGGAATGTTTTTTTTTTCAACCTCCCCATAGGAGCTTCTCAAGGCACATACCCAAATATGTTTCATGGCTCTTGTTTTATTGGTTAATTTGGATACCTGCAAAGCAGACTATAGACCTGTTGTTTGATCTGTCACTCAGTCTAATGCAGATGCTGGTTCAGGAAGTATTCAATATATGAATTTGTAAACTCTTTCCCCAAGGTGTGCACACCATCTTTTCATACTGACAAGCATCTTAATTAGAATCTCAGAATCCATAGCCCTCCAGAGTGAAAAGGATGTGACAGGTAGAATCAATGCTGAATTTGATGATATAAAGGTACTGACGAACTGTTGAAACATAGACAAGGAACCATTTGAAAATCTGCTTTCTGTTTTATGGAGAAATCCATAATATATATTCACATACCTTCCTAATGATGATAATGATATATTATTGATTTATATAACATTCTCTCCCAGGGCTTCAACACCTTTTTACATATATTATTTTACCATAACAGCCTTCATGGAAGTACTTATCCGGATTTTATGCAAATGGGACCCTGACAACTTGAGTGTTCCTTTCTTTGAGTCATCTCCTGATTCCAAAACTCCTGATTCTGAGGCATGAGATCTCCTGCAAAGCATGCGTAGAAATGAAACTCCTTCTTTTCGAGTGATGAAAGGTAAAGGTCCAATTTTTAGTAGAAAATGTTGCTAAAATCTCTGAATATTGAGTCTTGTCTTGAGTCCTCAAACTCTCATTTGTGGAGATGGCACTTTGGAAAAGTTATCCTTCTTTTTCAAAAGAGAAGAAAGTACAATGTGATAAGAACTCAGGGGGACACATGCTCTGTTGGTTTTGAGTTCACCATCCACTCAGTACTTGTATCGTATTTTTAACCTGGAACCAGCTTCTTGATTGCAGCCACCCAAGGTCATCTCTGCTGAAGATTTGTATGTAAACAAGTTCCCTTCAGAAATGGCAACTTGGATGTGACACCAAGTTGGACACTGCAGGAGTCTGTCACTGACTCCCAAGCCTTTTCTATCCCTTACATTGTGAGATCCCTAAGCAGAATAAGGACCTTGCCTCTGGTATGTGCCTGCCAGGCTTGTCGTGCCCAAAAATTTTGAAGGAGCACCTTACTTTGTTTCTTTGAAATGTACTGCCTGTCTACAATTGCCTTAACACTTACCCAGATTTCCAACAATAAGAAGATATGTGCATTGCTTTCCAAGAGTTAGACTTTAGTGGGAAATCAGGGTGATGATACAGTGAAAGAAAAGACTGTGTGCTCTGTCCATGAAGTAAATACCAGAGGAAAATGGCTAATCTGTTTAGAAAGGGGAGGAAATGTTTCACTTACAAGGCAATGCACGATGAGATATCGAGCAAGATAGAAATTTGCCACGTGCCTAGAGATGAAAGAAAAGGAAGAAGCATTTCAACAATGGCCACAGAATACAATGGACTAAGACATAAGAGTAGCAGGCAAAGCCTGGGAAAGGGAAGCAATTTCCTACAGAAAATGTGTATTAAAGAACCCTTAGGAGCTTTAGAGGGTGTTCACTAAAGGTCACAATAAGAAATAGCATGTTTGGATTGTAATCCATCAAAAATACATAGTTAGAGTTGGTGGTTGAAGAGATAGCTCAAGTAGTTAAGAGTTCTTGTTCATCTTGCAGAGGACTCAGGCTCCATTCCCAGCATCCACATAGTTGGTTCAATATCTTCCATAATACCGTAACTTACGGGATCAGACACCATCTTTTCACCTTCTTGGATATTGGTGTACATGGTGCAAGACATACATTCAGACAAAACCCTCAAATTCATGCAATTAACCAATATTTAAAAAGTAATGAAAGCTAATATGTTGAGTTTCTCACCCCTCTTAACTCAGAATGTGACTTTTTGGAAAAATAAAGTTGCTGCAAAGGTAATTAAGACAAGTTTATAGTGAAATATTGAGTTTGTCATCCAACATATACTTTAGTGTGTGTGTGTGCACGCGTGCGTGCGTACGTGCGTGTGTGCGTGTGTGTGTGTGTGTGTGTGTGTGTGTGTGTGGCAGAGGGAGTACTTGGACCTGCTAAAGAGGAACATAGAGACAGAGATGTCAATGTGAAGAAAAATGATAAAGCTAGAGTTAGGTCACCACCAGTCAAGTTGTAGTGGACTTCCAGAATCTGGAAATTACAAGGAAGGATGGGAATTTTATGAAAGAGGGAGAGTGATCTGGGCAACATATGGATTTTGAACTTCTTGCCTGCAGAAGTTGCAAGTCTATATTACTCATTATTTTGTGCCCACTAGTGTGCACACTTTTGCTATGGTGGCCCTAAGAAACTGAGAAGATGGACTAAACAGTGTAGTTGTGAAGGCATTTGGAATACATGTCTGTGTAGGATGGTGGACTATTGAAGAGTTCCAGCCATAAAAGGAGAGGAACAATCATAATGGTGTCATAGATATAAGGCTCTGGGTGAATGTGGAACATACACAAGGAAGGAAGCAAGTACCTCTCCTCCAATTTGCAAAGTTTTCAAGGCTTATAGGTTTTTATGTTTTCCCAGTACCTCCTCATCTGTAAAATAAACAAGCAAGGGGAAGAAAATTCACCTTTCCTTTTTCTATACATGGTCTAAAATGCCACCGCCAAGCTCTCCATCTAAATGATATTGCATGAATAAAGAAAAGAAATGCACTGAAATTAGTCTTCCTAAAGTACCTTATTTAGTGATGGAAATGTCATAATGAAAAATGAGAGCACTGATACTATGGTATGGATATTAAAATTATTTTGATATTGATATTTTGATGTTGATAAAAATAATTCAGTTGAGACCACATAACCATGAAATAAAGTTAACCTTCCAGTAGAAAGCCATTTGAGTTCCCAGAATTGTTTCTCTTGATATTTATCCTAATTGAAGAATGTGATTTATATACATCTCTAGAAATGTCCATTCCTATGCAAATAAAAAGCCCAAGAAGCATGATATAACTAGGATCAATATAAAGAACACCAGATTACTGATGTTATTTCTGTTAGTTTTCTTTTCTAAAAATGTCATAAATTATGATACTTAGAGTTTTATTGTGAGTGCATGACTTCTTTCTAATTTGGGTAGGTGGAATTCAAATTACAACACTCCTAAGGCTATATACTCTTTAATGACTCTCTAATCTGAGTAGCTAAATAGGTCTACTTGAAATGAAGAAGACTTGAACATGTTTTCAATATGTCAGCAACATAAAACATAGCCACATATAACTAGAGTTATAGAATTCTGTAAAGTGCAATAAGACACTGTAAGCATTTCTGTTTGTTATGCAATTTCATTATGGCTTTCAGACAAACAACATGTTCATGCTGTACTTATGCACACAACTGAACAATTTAATTAATATACACTATGTCATCAAGGTGTCATCCATTTCCATTACTGGAACTGTATAACTAATAGTGGTATAAAATATTATCTGGCATACTAATAAAGGGAATTTCTAATTGATTTACATGGAAATAAAAATTTATCAAGAATTACATTTGTTTTAAATATGAAATGTATGGTTAAAAATAAGCTTAAAATTCAATGCAGTTATTTAACTAAGGTTCTTTTGAACATGAAAAGTAAGCCTGATCTGAAAGATGTAGTACTTAGATACGTTTTTTGAACCAATACATGAAATCATAAAATTTATGTAGAAACATTTTGAATTATAAGGGAAATAAAGAAGCTGGAGTTCGTTTTTTCTCCTTGGAAAGACTGACATTTGTACCTAATGTCAAAGGGAAGCCCCTGCCATTGATGTCACAGACGAATTGGCCTGACAACCAGATTGAACAAAGCAAGAGAAGAGGGAAGGTTGAATGAGCCAAACAGTTTCTGCAAAGATCAAGCTGTTTGGTATTTCTATTGCCTCTGACCATGTTTGTATGGGAGTTCCTTTGGCTCAATATAAGTTGTGTGATAATGAAAGGAGATCTCAACTCCTTTTATAAGAAGTTTTTTAATTTACACTGAGCACAGCAATTAAGTTTGATAGTTACATTAAGTAAAGGATGTCCAAGAGCTGTAAGACTGCCAGGGACAGCACACTGCTGAAATGAATTACTTGGTTTCAAAAACAATTATTCCCATTTAAACCATCGCATCAATATTTAGTTGTACATCTTTGAATTATTGACAATGTTTACCATAGAATGCCCCTCAAACACTACAGACTACTGCCAATAAAATTGGTTTTCTCCCCATAACTTGACTCTGTTGCTAAAGATACGACATATTTATGTCGTAGAACATAAAGAAATTTAGTGCATACTCAAATTGAAGCTCCTGTGCTATCAATGTAATTATCAATTTTACCCCAGCTACTACCCCTGCAAGCTCTGATGAAAACTTGCTTTCAAGATATGCTTTCTGGTACAATAACAGCACAAATATTAGCAGAATGACCAACCACTTTTTGGTTTACAGTTAAAGCCTTGTCTTAGTCAGTGTTCTATTGCTAGGAAGAGACACCATGACCCAGGCAACTCCTGTAAGAATTTAAGTAGGACTTGATTGTCAATTCAGATACTTAGTCGTTTTTCATTATGGTGGGGAGCTGGGTGGCATGCAGGCAAACATGGTGCTAGAGAAGAGCTAAAAGTTCTACATCAAAATTCACAGTCGGCAGAAAGAGAGAGACACTGGGCCTGACTTGGATTTTTGAAGCCTCAATGCCCACCCCCAGTGACATACTTCCTCCAACAAGGCCATACCTACTTTTCCTTCATGAGTAATGATTCAGATATAGGAGCCTATGGGGCCTAATCCTATTCAAACCACCACAGACCTGCTCCATGAGGTAAAACCCATACATACTACTGTTTTTGAGGACAAGAACCTGAACTAGATACGTCTTGAGACCTACCACTGCGATTCTGGTAACTGAACATAACAATAAAATGTCTCCTAATAACATGCCACTGTACACAGATCAGTGCATCACCATTCAGCAGCCATCAGATTAGTTATTCAGTGGAGGCTTATTAACATAGAGACTGACAATTTGATAACATGCAGAAAATAAAGGCTTTGGCCACTCAACCATGAACGTAATGTCTTCATCATGACCCTCTCCTCAAGGCTCAGGGATTTATGTAGAAGAGGATGAGGTAAGATTGTAAGAGCCAAGGGTGGTGGATGACATCAAGGTTTTCTCCGGGTCTAGCAGTGCTGATGAACATGTGAATTCACGAATACTGTGTCAGCAGTATTGTACTGTGTGTACAACAAGCTCAAGCCAGACAAAATCCCAGCATAAATGAGGGCAGATGGGCACAAAGTCTTATTTCAAATCCAGAAAATATTCTCAAACGATAACTATTGGAAAAGAGAAAATTAGTTTTCTCTAATGGAATTTTATTGCATACATTAACCACACACTACAGGGCAGGCATGCCCTATGCTTAGGATTAGTTGACCACCACAAATCTGATTCCAGAATTTTTAGGTCTTTTTCTATAGTTTGATATTTTGTTTTTCTTTCAAGAGAGAAAGAACATAACATTGCTTGGGGAGGATTGGATCTTGGAGACACTGGAGGACAGGAAACAATATGATGCAAATAAACTCTATGAAATTCTTAATAAAGAAATTAAACACAAATAAGTATATAAAATAAAACATTTAAGACAGAGTAAGAGCCATATTGTATCAACTGAAATCTCTGGCACATGTCTTTTAGGGTAATATTAGTTTTATCCAGTGCAAAGCACAGCAAACAATTTTGCACACAACTTCAAAATCCCATTTAGACCTAAGAGAATGGTTCAAACATCTCGGGATTAAAAGATCATGACCAGACAATATTAAAGATTCTTACTCTAAGCAAGCAGGCTTCATAATTAGCAAACCACTGGTTTCTGTAGCTCTCTGAGAGAAGGAATAACTTTCACTCTTCAGTGACTGTAAAGGAGGCTGTTTTAGGGTTGTATGGTCATAAGAAAGTGAAATTGACATGAGTCTTAATGGTTCTTAGAACCACTGAAGACACTAAAATAAAACGTTCATGGAGAAGAATGAAAATAGTAGCTAGGAAAGAGAAAGAGGCATCAATAAATTGCAGGAAGTGACAAAAAGGAGTCAGAATGGTGTTCTAAGTTCATATGCTAAAATTGAAAACAGACAATAATTGTTCCAAGAGAGCCAGACTTCATTTACACAGGAATTAAAGAAATTATTACAATTCAGAAAGGTACTTATATTCAAAACTATTTTGCAAAACTAGAAGTTCTATTATGAGCAGCCTTGTGGTTTATTTTCCCCTTTGCTTGGAAAATTTTCTATGCCATGGTTTATAAAAAGTCCCAGAAACTCTGGTGGGATTTTTAACGAAGTCAGTTGGAAAGCACAGAAGTCCCTCTGGGCCTTTATCTGCGGCAACTATGAGAGGCACGAGACCATTTTCAGCTAATTATAATATTCTTGAGTATTAGCTTTTACCAAACTTCTATAACAAACAAAATATGCCAAACAGGAAGTTTGAGAAAAATATCCAATGCCCAAAACTCTGAACAAGCAAGCCTGGAGCAGGCAAGCATTAAAAATCTTAGGTTAAGCCTGTTACTGTTGGTTCATGGAACCAAAACCAGAAATGCTACTTAAAGCAATGTTCTAACCAGTTGTGAAACAGAAACCATTCTATTTGGAATCAATAAAAACCAGTTAGAGGTAGTCATTTCTTCTTGTCCATCTTAAGGTTGTATACTGAAAGGTATTCAGCATTTGTGGCATGAAGGGATAATTTGTGTGTGTGTGTGTGTGTGTGTGTGTGTGTGTGCTAATCAAGTCCTTTTCTCCAAGTAGTAGTTTTTAATGAAAACAACTCTTATGCCCTCTGTTGCAAAGCTGACTCATGAATATGTACCCACAGAGGGGTCTTAATTATCACTGGTTATATATACTATTTTACAACTAAAATAACAATAGCTAATAGTATCTGACATATTCTCCAGCCTAGAATCTTTACAAATAAAGGATTTTCCATAGGATAACCCTATTGAAAGCCCCATCAACAATCAGAAAGGGTTTCCCCAATGAGCCAAGCTTCGTTATCCAGTATTCAAGGAACTCAAATCTTAAATAATGGTGTGTTTTCCTTTATGTAAGGAAATGTTGGACATTTGGGTTGATTCCTGCAAATATGCTAATTCTTTAGAAAATGAGGTCAAAGATTTGATTTAAAAAACAATTTCACCACTTCAATAGAACAAAATCCCCCAGGACTATACTTTTTCAGGCATTGAAAGTATAAATAATAATAATACAAATTTGCTTTCTCTGGAAATAGTCTCACAAAGTAAAATGAATGAGTATTTTGGCATTTTTACCATTGCATTTTAAGTTTCAGGTAATTGCTGCTTGTTCTGAAGATGTTTGAAAGCAATTTTTTTCTCTGGGTTGTTTTCCATTTCCTGTCCCCATCTGCACATTAAGGTTTAATCCTAACCTGCCGCTTTGGGAGATTTCTCTTGTACTACTCAGAATCCATCCCTGCTGCCCCATCCCACACTGACTGCAGTGCTCCCTAGACTTCTTGCCTTCAGTTTTCCTCTTCATTTTTACAGAATTCTGAAAGTTATTGATTATGCAAATGTAAAAGAATTAACTCATCACAAGCAGCATACATAAAATGGGAACTGGCCTAAGAAACCCGAAGAATATTGTTTTAACGGGAAGCTGTGCCATTAGCTGCCCCTACTCTATTCCTGTTACAGCTTTGTCTGATGTATTTATCACTGAGTGGGAACAGTTTCATCTGTTCCCTACAGAGAGAGCGCGAGGAACTCTCAGTGGCCTCTAAATATTATGTCCTCGGCCACAAACAACTGATTGAAATTTCCTGCCACCGGCAGTTCTAACCTTTCTTTTTTCTAAGAGGAAATAATCCCTCTCTAAAAGTCAAATTCTTCTTTAAAGCTGTGGTGCTGTTAACCACTTCCTTTTCCAGTTTTCCAGTTGACGCCCTGCCATGACTTACGCTGGCTTGCATCAATCATTCTACGTCCTTACAGAAAATATTTTGTGGTGGTTGACTATCGCATGCTAGAAACTAAGTGCCCTTTGCGGGTGACTGCACTGATACCTCTGATTTCTTGCCAAATCATTCAGAATGCCGCAAATCCATTAAATCTCTCCACGGGGAGGGAAAAAATTCCCGCATCCTAGAGAGAATTTATGAGTTCATTTCAATCACCCCAAATGAAAGCCACCCTTAATATTCATTAGAGATTTTACGGTGGCAATATGCATTATCTATTCAGATGCCCCTCTGAAAGGCCAATTTCCCTTGAAACCCTGCATGGCTCTCAGACACTCTGTAAAAACAATGGCCTATGTCCAAGTGGAACGGGGGAAGCAAATGGATGACATTTCCCTATCCACTGGTAATGATTCCATTAAGGCGCGATGGTGGCGAGGAGCTCCTGAGTTTCAAACTCAAAGGGCAGGAATGGGAATATGCTGCCATGTCATTGTATCGCTTCTCTGCTGCCATCTGTGACCTTATGTCCTAAAGCCAGTGGGGCTTTCTGGTTGACGTCACAAAAGATGACTTTTAAAACTGACATTTCCTTCATTTAGAGGAATGCATATTCTGGGGACAGAGTCTGTGAACCTGAGCATTTTCGTTAATCTCTGTCTCTATTCGACCATTGATTGCTCAAGCCACCCTTGTCTTTCATCTCTTTTCCCCTCCACACTGTTTCAATCTTTTCAAATGCAAACTTATTACTTCCCTCCATACCTTTAAAAGCAAAAAAGAAACCATCAAACAAAAGACATCATCTCCACGTACACCGCTCTCTATAGTTTTTAGAAGACAAACAATAAAACTCAGGGTAACTTACAAGGTCCAATATGGCCCTTTCCTCAGTCTTACTTTGTGCCTCATCTAAGACATTCCTTTTCCATACATTCTGACCATTTTTCTCCCGCTTTTATTTTGTGCTAATTAAGGTCAACTCATTAGATTTGAACTCAACTAACCATATCATCAAAGTGTTTCCTGATCCCTTCACTAGGTCAGATATGCCCATTAAAGACCTTCACCGAACCAAGGAGAAAGAATAGCTATTATCAGAGTTACTCTTTCATGTTTTTGTGTGAATATTTTCCTTTTTGTCTCATTTAAATTGTGAATACTCATATATTTATCCTTATCTGGAACAACATGAATATTCCAGTTGTTGAGCAAAAGAATAAATAAGTTCTTGCTTTTGATATTTTTTTAACATTGAGAGTCCTTTTTCTGGGTGAGATGTAGCCTTGGCTTTGGGTTGGGCTTGAGGTTAGCTGTAATAAGGGCATATTTCTAACCCAATTATTCATCAGTATGGCTGTATTTAATAGCAGGAAACCATGAGATGCATAAAGATTGCACACTGAATATTCATAAGGAATTTTAGAGTGGATTCAACTACTTGTTTTACAACGATCCAGGAAGGAAGGGGAACATGAATTTCTTTCCTTCATTTTTCATTCTCCTATGAAAAATACTGTTATGACCTGGAGTTATATCTTTACCCTGAAATAAAATATCATGAAATGTGTACGACATCAGGCTATGATAAAGTAGATGAGTTTTTAAAGCTAAGTAATTTTACATGTGTAAGATGTTAATGCAATGACAATTTGGGATGTCAGAGGTATACAATGGTGAGGCTAGCAGGTTCCCCAGTTCTGTGTTCTGAATTCCTCAGTGACTACAGGCATAAAGTCACTGGAGCACCCTGGAAGAGCAAAAACAATCTTGTTTAATATTTACTCTGGACATCGAGGGTCAGATCATTCTGTCTTTATTGCCCATGAGAAAACTGGATAAACTATAGAAAGAATCATGAAAATTAGCAAAAACGAGCAATGTATATTCAAAGCAATGTTCTGGCCTGAGATGCCGAGTTGCTGAGAACTGTTAACAGTGTACCCATAATAGGAATTAATTTAGACATTTTTGTGGCCTCACATCTAAGAAAATATCTGATCTTTCATAGATGTAATGTTCTTGTTCAGTTCCTTCCAGTCAATACATAAGAAACAGAAACTGGGAGACATCAAGTAATTTACCAATTCCATAAAAATAATCAGACAGATACACTTCAAAGTCACACTCATTGTCTCCATAAATGGAGCTCACATTGTGCCCCTTAATGCCATATTTATCTCCATTTAATACATAATTAAAGGAAATTTAGTTATATTAAAGTTTAAATTATGATTTGGGTTTAAATTGGTACAAGTTCTCTCATCATCAACTATAGAGCCACAGCTAATTCACTCAGTTTTATTTGGTTCAATCTTCCCATCTATAAAATAGCGATCAATTTTGCTCAATTCAGAGAGCTAATTAATATAAGATGGGGGAATGCATGTTGTTCCTTGAAGGCAGAAATTCTGTTCAATAAGATCACAAATGCCCATGCCGACTTTGTATGTTCACCTGTTTCATTTCATTACACACTGCACATTAGGAATGAATCTCTTTATTTATTACAGTTTAGTATAGTAAGGAAGGAAGCTAACCACACCTCAAAAATTATAAAGCCGCACTCTTTACAGAAACCTTCAGGCTCTTAAAGGTGTTGTCTTAAAACCCAGCTCTGCCACCAGTTACTATACTGTGTGAATTATTATTTAACAACTTTGAGCTTCATATTTCAGTTGTTGAAATCAGGTGAATAATCCCACCTCACTGCTTCCTGGCACAAATGAAGCGTTGAAAGCCACTGAAAGCACAGAAAGTGCTGCCTCTTGAGGCTGTGACTATCATCGTATCAATTCTCCCATGTAATCAGGACTAAAGTGCACAGATACAAACCATTCAAAGTGGCAGCGGTGTGTAAGTATGTGCACATGTGTGTGGTAAGATGATGGTGGGACTGGAGGGATCTGGCTGCATTACAGAGCAGCAAACTACTCCTCTGTCCTCTTCTCCACTTTACCGTGGCTTCTTTCATTTGTTTTTCAAAGAATTAACGTCTTTGAAATCTCTCTCTCTCTCTCTCTCTCTCTCTCTCTCTCTGTCTCACACACACAGACACACACAAATGCACACCTCTGTCTCACACACACACATGTACACCTCTGTCTCTCTCTCACACACAGACACACACACATGCACACCTGTCACACACACATGCACACATCTGTATCTCTCACACACACAGACACACGCACATGCACACCTCTGTCTCTCACACACACACAGACACACACACATGCACACCTCTGTCTCTCTCTCTCTCTCACACACACACACACAATACATGCACACAATTATTTTAAAACACTTCTCTGGGTCCCATGGCCCATCATAGTTCTGAAGAATGAAAATGTTGACACTTCAGTTTTCATGGTCATCGAGTTCTAGAAAGAACACGAGTGAAGTGAATTCACATGCATGGTCGCTTGTTCTGTCTGACCTTATTTGAGTATATAACCGGTGTTATATCCAGAGAGCAAAAGGGAGCGAGCAAGACAGAACAGAGAAAGTACAATCTGTCAGAAAAATATAAAAAATAAAAACTCTAAACCCCAAATAGCTTGTGAAAAAGAAATCCACACAGATGTGAATAGGGCCAACAACAGTCATTTGAAAGTAGGGTGCTTGGAAGGCATAGGAGGAAATCTTTAGGATTCTCCTTCAGTATGTAGACTCCCTTCCTCATGTACCATTATATCACAAATTTTTAGGGGTGATGGAGGAGGGTCATCTCACTATGTGTTACTTTCATTGGTTAATAAAGAAACTGCCTT